>JAPVCB010000032.1:3082954-3106291 GCA_029606185.1 Paecilomyces formosus
TCCAGAAAGGAAGGAAAGTCGAGATAAGCTCGGCTTTCTGGGGCCGATACTGATTCAATATTATTCGCTTCATCTGATCGATCTGTTTAAGCACAGGTGGTCGCTCAATGAGACGGCCATCTGCAGTATAGCAAAAGTTGTGGTATTGCAGTTCTGGTCCTCGAGATAAATGGTCGGATGAAGCCGGAAACATATCCGTAACTAAACGGCCGTCTGCCGTATAGCAGACGCCCTGCCTTAAGTGTTCGTCCCATTCCCTGCGCCATTCTTGATCGAAGTGTTTCACGGCCTGACCCAACTGGAATTCGTCACCGTAGATGTCCAAGCTGATTTCGTAGGCCTGTCTGACGCTCACAAGGGGGAGACGAGGACAGAGACGGATCTTATACCGAACCGCCCGCATTCATGGGTGAATAAGACGGTACATTTTCAACAGCGACGAGGCGCTCAACAGCACTCTCTGGGAGAGCGAAGATCGCCTTGAGGGTCGACAGATGCGCCATTGCATATTCATTGCGGCTTCGAAGACAGCTGTAGCAACAGCGGGAACATGTAGGGAGAAAAAGAAAGGGACCAAAATCCGTGCACGTTCGGCAACGCGGGGAGCACATCTCGGTGAATATTTGGCCGACAGACCATTGCGAATCTGTCTTGACTCTGCGCATGACACGCAGGCATTGACGGGCGTGCTTCTTCAGGATGCCGTATGCCGGAAATGAGTCCACGAGCCGCCGATAGGACGAGTTTAGGAGGCGCACCTTGCCTGTACTCCCATAATCCAAGTTCATCAGAACTTCGTACATGATATCTAGGGGCATAGATCCCAGGAATCCTACCAGTGGGGGATCGGGATTCGTCTGGTCCATGCCCGGAATATCCAGAGGTGCGAGCTTGAGCTTCTTAGGCTTGCCCCATGCAATGCGATAATCGAGCATCTCACAGGATGGCCGCGTTAGACAATAAGCGATCCCTGAAGCCATCTTGGCGGCGTGGCATGTAGTGCTTGGTTATCATCCTGTCTTTAGTCTGGAGTGGCTGGCGATTTGTTAAAGAGATGGCATCCAAATCGCCTTGTCGTACTTGTATGATAAGTCATGACCTAACAGCTCTATCCAGATACCATGGGTAACATCTCGTGTGCCCAATGGCTGCGTGCCATCGCATGTAAATCCTGGCATTTCCAGGTTAAATGAGCAGTAGAGTAGGTATCACAGCAGGCAGAAACACAGCAGACTGTGTTCCATGGTTGCATTGACCACAGTATTCAAGATTATTGGAAGCTGAGTTGAGTTGAGTTGATTAAAGAGAGGTAAAGGGATGCTGATGTGATTATGTTCATTGTGGAACAAAAAGAGCAGGAGCATACCATAAACAGGGCAATCCGTCGAAAAAAAAATAAAAAAGTATTACAGTGTCCATTGACACGTCCGTAAGTTGACCGACGCAGGGATCGAACCTGCAATCTCTTGATTCGTAGTCAAGCGCCTTGCCATTGGGCCAGCCGGCCAATTGTTGAAAAATGAATTCCTAGTCTCCTCTATGAGCCAGCGCTCGGCAGCAACTCGGAAAGAGAGTGCCGAGTGGGGGCTCAGCACGGCGGGGGCACGAGGCCCGGGGCGAATAACGTGGGAGGGAAAGCACGCTGCGTGCGCTCGCTGCTGGTGGCGCCCCACGCAACGTCATATCTCGCCTGCGCGCAGAGCGAGGGCAGACAGCGTGGGAGGGCAATGCCCGGCTAAATCGGTTCGTACGGTTACAACGGACAGCAGAGTGGTAGAGAATAACGATGAATGGCATCGGATCACATCGATTCATCAATATCGCATTCGCGTCTCACCCCAGACAGCCAAGACATTGACATCAACGATCCATGGTGCCCCCTTGGACTACGCCTTCAGACCCTGGGAAAATCCTGACGATCCTCTTGTCCTCCCCGGGCACGCAGCGAGCCACGAATAATCGGCCCTGGACAAAGACCTTCTGGAATCCTTCGCTGCAGCCTCACCGGGTGCGCCATTTTCTGCTGAAACCTTGAGAATGTCAGCCCGAACCCCCATGCGTTCCGGCGCTGTCTGGAACTGAAATTGTAGAGTAACGAATGCTCCCATCCTCGCGTGTCCAGGAGCCATTGACCATGTCGAGACCGTTGCAAGGCCAGGCCAGACTGGGCCTAATCGATCCTGCTGGACGCACAGACTGTGACTATCTAACCTGCTAACGAGATCTTGATTCTGGGGAGAAGCCAAGTGCCGCGTCCGGCCAGCCCGGCTCGCGTCCGTCTCCACGGCTTCGCCGGATTTGTCTCGGTGTGTGCCCACCCACAGACCTAGTTGTGTAGGCGGATTATTAGTGAGTGTTGGATTGGAGTAACTCACTATCGTCTCGTCGGGCTATCTCGTCCCTCGTCAGGGTCTCGCTTCCTCGTTTCGATCCCTCCTCCTCTTCCACCACATTCCTTCCATCTCCCCTCTATACAACTCTGCAGAAGCAAAGGATGAGACCACTGTCTCAGCAGATCATCGACCACCACCGCTCGTGCTTGCACACTCCCCTCCCTGTCCAGGCCCTTTCAGGGAGTCGCCTGTGACTGTGACGCCAGGAACCCTATCTCTTAGACGCTCCAATTGACCACAATGACGTTTCGAGAAAAGGTACGGAAGGCCATCCGCCGGGTCTCTCCTGGCTTTCCTCCTCCTAAGGACGACGGCAAGCCCAAGATCGAATACTACCGCCGGAACGAGGTCCCCCGCTCCAAATACCGTGGCCCTGTCGACCCCGAACACCAAAGGAGATTGCGGGCGTGGACTTTTGAGGGTGCAATGGTGGAACGTCGACGGTCACTCGATCTAGAATTGTCACCGTGTGCCAGTATCGACGAATCTGTCGCCCCTTGTGACGATGAAGAGCCCTCCGAGACACCATCTCCGGACGTCGACGAGGGCGTCGTTGCCGACTTGCCAGATGGTATGTTCTATCCTCCACCACCAGTCATCATCCGTAATGTATCACCTATTCTAACCGCCATTGTAGACTCCCCTACCGTATTCCACCAAGAAAATGCATCCGACCGTCGTACAAAAGCCGGCTCCCAAGCCTCTACCGCTGTCAACAGTGACAGCTGGACTTCTTCTATAGTCACCCTGCCGGTTGATCACCAGGCATCCGTCGCTCCAAGACGGTGTTCCATTGCTCAAATCAAAAATCTGCCGCAGAGAGCACCAACTACGCAAACTCGGTCGTCGCTAGACAAGCACGTCCCCTTTTCGCCCGATTATCTCGCACAAGCGTTGAGCGCTACTCAGATACGTGCGTGAATCTAATTGGTGGTTATGTCTGAAGACCACATCAACGACATTCCTTGATATCATCTCTTAATCGACTACGTTTCTTCTATGCGGAGGACCCTCTGCCAGGTCAGGAGGCCCGCACACGTTCCTCGTTCATGTATAGACACGTTCCTTGGCCACACTTATGATTCAGACGACTGGGCCGGATAGATGGAACATTCTACTGGCATCTATGCCATCTGCCATCTCGCATTGGCGCAAACGGCGTTCTTCTTTTTGTCGTATCCCATGGATCTCTTCATTCATGACGGTCGACTGAGATCTCAAGCTGGGTTTGGGTGGGCGTTTGTTTGTCACGTCGGGACCATCTTACGGACGACCCAAAGAGCAGGTCGAAAAATCCTTCGCGGTCTCGACTGGAGAGTCAACACTGTGCAGAGTTTTCCATTTTTCTCTATCGCCTGCCATGTTGCTCTTCGCCGTCGTCATTCCTTGGACAAATATTGCTTTTTAATCGCATCTTGCCGCCAGTTCTTCTTCCTGTGAGTGTTATTATTACTCCTTTTATCGCTGAGCGGGCATCTTTTCCTTTACTGTTTTACATGTACATAGAGATTACCCTTTTGCGTTTGTTCGCACTTAGTTTGACCGCAGATCTATCCTGTATGATGAGCGTTAGATCTGGCAGGTGATCAATGAAAATCATTGATAAACATTCAAACAACATCTCAGCGTAAACGAGCCGCTATGGCGGCGGCGAAAACGATATCTTGCATTCTCTACTCCGTCACCTCAAAGGACCTGTCGGGAGAGAGCGGAATTTTCTACCAAATCCAGTAATTCAAAACACGTCTTAGGACTAATCGTATCACACCCAAACCGATAAGGCTACTCATAGCGGCAGTAAGTAACACTATTACCATCTATCTCTTATCATACAGATTCAGAGTTTTCTATCTATCTCACGCAAACACAGCGATATCGCCCAACTTTAAAATGAAAATCAAAACAGACCAAATCGCGTCCTCCCAAACTTAAAACCCCCTCTCTTCCGTCCGAAAAAGCAAAGGCAATAATAATAAAAAGCAATGGTGTGCGCAAACCCCACGTGCGGCGATAAATGGCCGATAAGACAAAAAGCTTATAAGCACAGCGGGAAGATTTCAGTGGATGGATGAACGGAAGGGTATGGCATGCGGGCTTCGAGAATTTTTGCTGCCTTTCCTTCCAGAACAGAGTTTACTACTACTCAGTGTAGTATTTGTGCTGCAGCCCATTATTGGTTGGTTATTACTGTGGAATGGGTGGCGAGTTTGCGTGCTGATTGTTCTTTTTCTATTTTAGTTTGGGGGTTCTCCGATGCCGTGCCGTGCCTATGGTATATATGGTAGGTGTCATTTATGTAGCAAATATGCGTAATGACCTTCATTTCCTCTTCTGTCTCGCGCCCTTTTGCGAGGGTCTGAATGCCTGGCATCGGCTGTCACCTTTATTTGGTCTTCTTTAACAGTCATAGACGACTACTTGAGTTCCCTCG
This sequence comes from Paecilomyces formosus, assembly GCA_029606185.1. Classification (NCBI taxonomy): domain Eukaryota; kingdom Fungi; phylum Ascomycota; class Eurotiomycetes; order Eurotiales; family Thermoascaceae; genus Paecilomyces; species Paecilomyces formosus. Next base: position 3,087,779 of record JAPVCB010000032.1, read on the forward strand.
TATGTGGTGACTGGGGCACAGCAGATATGTTCGGAAAGTTGGTTACTGTCCGTCCAGAGTAGACAACAGATCCACCTGCCTGGTTACCTCCTATCTCCATAATATGAGAGCTGCATTAAGGCTGCTCGTAATGTAAAATGTAACAAAACAGTTAATGAGCGGCTATTAACTTCCATCGGAGATTTAGAGTAGTATTATTTAGTATATGAGCCATGCGTATCAGAAATAGTATATATGTCGACAAAAAAAAAACATCATCTCTGTAGCTGATTAGCATACCATACAGTAAAGAGAAGCGTACGGGATATTATCCATTATCCAATGTCAATGAGAACTGCTCTTATGCCACCCTGTCCCTAGGAATTTTGCCATCTATCATTTCCCTCATACGATCACACATACCAATACAAGTCGCCGTCTGCACCTCTGCCGGGGATCCGCCAATATGGGGGCTCATAACCACATTCTCCAAGTCAAAAACATCCCCATAAACGGCCTTTGTGGGTGGTTCGCTCACCCAAGCATCTACGCCGGCGGACGCAATGATACCCTCTCTGAGTGCCCTCCAGAGATCTTCCTCGTTTACCACCCCGCCACGAGCGCAGTTGATCAAGATGGAAGTCGGTTTCATAGTTTTAAGAAGAGACATGTTTATCATATTCCTTGTCGTCGGAAGAAGAGGCACGTGAAGAGATAAAACGTCCACGAGGGGAACAAGCTCTTCCAGGGACTCCACTCGAGTGTGTGGAATCGAGTTCCAAAGGCTGGAACTATCTACTGAGACGTAGGGATCGTATCTATGAGATAACTAGATGTTAGCATGTTTCGTATACAGACAACTTTGATCGCTGATTACGAAGACATACAGTAAGATCTTGCCGTCAAACGCTCCTACACTGAAGAGGGAATTGTGTATTAGTACACCCATCTTGTTGAATAGCTGGTGAAAGGCTATTTTAAAATAACTTACAATTTCTGCGCTGCCAATTGACCTATCGCACCGCCACCAACGATGCCAAACACCTTTCCGGTCAGGAGCGCCGCCGAATAGAGACTTTTAACCCGTTTATTAAGCTTGTCTCCCCGTCTCATTTGCCTCGCCAATTCCACCAGATTCTTTGCGCAGGCGCCCGTGAGCGCAAGAGTCACCTCGGCGACGTTCATGGCCTGTATTATGGGATATTCTGAGTAAGTAGGTGGTTGGTTCATCATTTCCAAAGCTCAGATCTGGATTAATATACGCTGACACCGGGAACGTTACACAATATAATCCCTTTCTGTTTGCATGCCTGTGCGTCGATATTATCGTAGCCTGTTCCGTGTCTAACGATATACTTCAGCCTTTTCGATTCGTGTATATCCTCGGCAGTGATTCGACTCTTCGCGACGAAAAGGCCAACGGCTAAATCGCGCCATGACGAGTGATCCGGATGACCTTGTTCGATGATATCGGGGAACAATTCGCGCAGGTATTCGCTTCCGACCGGGTCGAAGGTGTCCAGGGCAAAAACTCCTGACATGATGGGGAGCTGTCAATTCGCAGAAACTATAGGCTCGTAGATGGAATAGTAATTCTGATACGCCCGGAGAAGTATCAATGGTTGAGACAAGTTTATATCTGGACTGTTCTCGATAGATATATTGCCAAGTCAATGGAATTACGTGTGTAGGATTGATACGTGCTAGAATAAAGAAACAGCTTCATCTTACATGATCCAGCCATCCCGAATGAGCTGTAGAGGAACCTGTGACAATTTACTCGGTCGCTTCACGATCTGGAAGGTAACACTGTAATTGGCCGTTCTAGACGGGTAGTGGAGCCGAATTGGTTTACCATAACTATAGTCGGGTGTTCCCGAGCGCAAAGCGCTGCCGAAATGTCTCATCGGCTTCACTGGCTCTCCCCAGGACAGTTCTCGTTAAGACGGCTATACTGTCGAATCACATGAAAATGGTAAGGAGTTTTTCTGCAATTCCATTTATATCCGTGGGAGGTGCTCTCTAGAATGGCATGGGATATACCAAGCAGAAGGTAATTGCGAAGTGTGATAGCAGCGTAGTTTGGGTTCAAGACAACTTTCCCTCATCTGTCCTTCAAAGATAGGTAGTTGATGGATTATTCGATTAATATTGTATTCTTATAAGCTTTTCAACTAATATTGGATCGAGCAATTGCCAATTCCCTTCCATACCAGGCCTGCAGCACTCTTGCATCCGCACCCAGAATGACGAAGTCAACCTTCTCCTTGGCCTTCTTTGCTGCCTCTCCGTTCACTGCTGGAATCGCGACCTTCTTGCCATACTTCTTCGCATTTGTTATGACCTTGTCGATCGCTTCAAGGAACACAGACTCCGTATATTTCGCTGGTGTATATCCTAGCAGGGCCAAGGCAAGGTCATTCGGGCCGATGAAGATAAGGTCTGATAGATCATGAATTATTAGCATATTTGCTGCTGCAGGGCATCATACCAGAGAATATGAAAAAGGAGATATTGAATTAGGCGAGGTAACATAGACTCACCAATCCCATCTACCTGACATATTTCCTGGATATTTTCTACTCCTGCAACGGTCTCAATCTGAATCATGGTGATGACAGTATCATTAGCTTTGGCGACATACTCCGAGGGAGTGCTCAGTCCGTGTTCGAAGCAGGCAAACGGTGACCCTTGACCTCGGGCACCGAGGGGAGGGAATTTGATGAGAGACACAGCAGAGCGAGCTTCAGCCGCATTGTTAATCATTGGGATGAGAATTCCGCTGCAGATCAATATGGTTAGCTAACCCACGAGTTGAACAAAGAGACGACTAAAAGTAGAAACGAATTAGATAGTTAAGAGTCATCTTTAGTTACTCACTGAGTTCCGGTGTCCAGAGCTCGCTTGATGACAGCTTTGCCTAGCTCTGGAACGCGAATCACCGGTGACACACCAGATCCAGAAATGGCAGATACCATATCATGCATACTAGAGTCATCGATGTTGCCTGATATCTATCAGTATGAGGAGGATATTTAAGTCAGAACTAGGAAGCGATCGAACCATGTTCGCAATCAATAATAACAGCCTACAATGGACAGTCAGCAACAGTATTCTATCAGTGGTGTAACAGAGCGCAGACATCTAATCCTGTTCGAGCAACTACCTGGGCAGTCCGTGCCCCTTTGAACAGCATGAATGTTCCTATGGCCTTCTCTCCTTGCTTCAGCGTGTTCAGCAGCCGAGGCTTGGGATTGGTGATTACATTTCTAGACATGATGATTTCGTCGCTCTCCTTCGTGGCTTATCACAATTGATGGACAGACAATCGTCTATAATGTTTGAACAGTATTATCTCAATATTTAAGGACTTAGCTACAGAATTATCACGGCGTGCAAATCGCGTGATCTGCACGGGAAGTGGAAGTGAGGAACCGGACCTGGGAGAAAACTTGAAATGCGTTTGAGCCGACGGCAACATGCCCCGACAAGCCTCGGGGACCCTATCCGAGGCGATTGATACGTATTTTGGATATTTGGCTACGACTAGTTCTAACTGAAGTAGCCTTGCTAACTAGTTTGTAGGTCTCGGAGGCATGGGTTAGGCCAATAGTAACGTTTCATACTGAACATATAAATCTTCACACTAACCAATGGTCTAGTAACTTCCTAGATAATGTCCTTAATTTCATTCAATCCCGACTATCAAGATCCCGGGCCCATTTCTCTTAGCATTTCCGCGTTCTTCTTCATTGCCATCGCCAATAAGCCTATATCAAGGTGCCCTAGAACATATTTAGCTCCTAGACTTCTTACTGCATATTTACAGATATCTGGCCTCGAGTATAATCCAGCGATACCGAAGATCTTCCCTGCCTTATGTGCAGCAGCAGCGATGGTCTGAAGAGCATTTTGGAACTTCGGATGTTCCCAGTTTCCCAGAATTCCGAGTTCCAATGACAAATCATTGGCACCGAGGAGCAATACATCAACACCATCAACTGCTGCTATGGAGTCAATATTCTGAAGACACTCAGTAGTCTCCACCATAACGAATACGGATGAGCCCGTGGCATCTAGTTGCTGCATCAACTCATTGACAGCGACTCTTTGAAAAGAGAACTGTGGCAATGCCGAAGTGAGAGACCGCTTGCCCTTGGGAGGAAACTTTGTGGAGGATACTGCATTTCTAGCTTCCTCTTCAATTTCTCTTTTAGTCTATATTCTGGGCTTGGCAGGGAGAAGAATTTACCAGTTGTGTTGATATGGGGAAATATAATGCCCATGGCGCCACCGTCAAGGACTCTTTGAACATACCCGTTGCCGCATTGATATGGTACACGTACAAACGGAGTAAGCCCAGATAAAAGCGAGGCAGAACATAACCGGCTGACGTTCTTGTCTGATAGGATCGAGTGCTCTAAATCGATGAAGACCGAGTCGTATCCCGCTGCTCGAGCGAGAAGGATGACCTCGTTGCTTGTGACCAACTTAATGCCAAGTGCCTGATGATGTTAATACAGATATCCTTTATGAGCTCGGAGTTTCTATCCTTACTGTGCAGATATCACCTGAGGCGACGTTGTAGAGGTTATTTTGGAGCATTCTTCAATATATGGCACACGTATAGACATGAATGTGTGTCGATTAATCAAATTTTTGGCTAGGTCGGATTATTGAAGGTTGAGTGTATACTTTTGCGTAGTAACGAGGGACGGAGAATACCCCTCGCTGCTCGGGCACCCCTCCCGAGCAAACTGTAGCGAACTTCGGGCATCCGAGATACTGCAGGCCATGGTCTTGTAACGTCCAAATCCCATTGCGGCAATCCTACTAGTGCTCACAGACGTATTCTTGTCAAACATTATATCGCAGATGACATTCCTCACAATAACTGTCTAGTGTAAATTCGGTTGGACAGGACCGAGTCTACGCATGCAGACGACGTACAATTAACTGCGTGGAACAAGGCAATGTCGAATTCGGCTGTCAAGCATAACCAGTCGTCACGATGGAGGGCTCTCAATGCGTATGGGCTGCTAACTCTTCAGTGGAAAACAGCCTGGAAGCTGACCATGCCCAAGATGTCGAAGATGCAGGCATCGAAAAGTGAAATGTTCTGGAACTGCACCATGCCACAACTGTTCCAGCCGGCGCCAGTCGTGTATCTTTGATGAAACCGATAGAAAGATCGTGATATCGGAAAGGTTGCTTTCACGATGCACAACTATCGTTGTGGAAGCTCTAGGCTGACGGTAGTTATTTACAAGGCATCTTCGCGACCTCGAACGTCGTGCTAGGAATTCGCACAACCATTTCCCGGACGAGACGAATCAGTTGCACCAAACAGATCCTATGAGGCCAGATGAGAGGCTCTATGATAACTCAGATGTACATGTCGTAGGTGAGGAAGGGCACGAGCAGGGCCAGAATTCAGTAGCAACTCCCCGTTTAGAACAGTCTCATCCAGAGCCCAATAATAGAGCTACCCTGGAGCTAGATGAGCGCAGTCAGCTGGAAGCCAAAAAAGGTTCGTCGTTTTATTTCATAGTGTAGATAAGAGACTAATCCTTTTTAATACGATAGGAGTGCTTCCCCGTCATGCCTTCACTTGGGACTTCAGCCAAGAGATACGCCAACTACTTGGAGCAAGTCCCTCCAGGCAATTATCCCCTTCGAACAGTGGCTCTAATACCACCTACACGATTCTACGGCAAGATGCCGCTCCATATGATTCCTCAGTGCCAGGCCTACCACACAGGGATCACATTGCCTACCTTGCTCAAGTGGTGGACTATCATCTGAACGTGAATCATCGCTTTCTTCACCTCCCGACGTTCCTCAAGCAGCTGGAAGAAACATCACAGCAGTCCATGCCCATTTCGCCAATATGGCGTGCGAAATTGTGGATGGTAGTGGCTCTCGGTAAATTATTTCTTGAAAATGGGGCAACAGTTTCCGGACCACCAGGAGCGGCGGAATTCCTCGAAAGCACTCGCGCCTTGCCGTCCCAGGTTGTCCTTGATGAAAACCCGATAATGGCGATAGAGACGCTCTGTCTCTTGGCTCTTTATGCACAGTCCGCTGACCTACATAGAATTGCCTATCTCTATGTAAGAGACGCACCGGTGGGCTTCACTGTTTAATATACTAACTTCTTTTCAGATTAGCCAAGCAAATAGGATGGGACATGCCTGGAAATTGGACGATAACCACAATCACAATCACATTGCAGAACTTGAATTCGCAGGAGAAAACCACATCGAAAGCCTATGGTGCACTGTCCGCATACTCGAACAAAGATCCTCGGCTACAATCGGCGTTGTGTCCGATTACAATATCCACAAACAGCAGTATGGATCAAATCAGTTCGGTGGCCTTCCAAACCACAATAGTGCTGCACTGCAGTTCAATCTATCTATTTCCAATATGCTGGTGAGGATAGTAGCAGGTAAAGGCACTTGACCTTTGTAAGAGCCATCTAACGTCATGAAATAGTTTTCTCTAAGCACCAATCAGAGGACATTATGAACCCTTCAATGATAGGTAAAATCATCTTAGAGCTTAAATCAATGCAATGTATTGGCCAGGAGATGAGCAAAAAGTTATCATTCTGTGACGGACCATCAATTTCGACTGTTTCAAGGCCAATAGCCACATTGCATCTACATTATTACCACGTGAGCAGAGATCCGCCCATACTTCAACGTGAAAACCTGCCTGATCGCTCTCATAGTGCATTATGATAGCTACAAAGCCTATCCTTATATATCTCGTAAAGTCACATCTGGTTGAGCATAACAGCCCCGTTCATGATGATGCATTAGTAGAAATCCTGCCAAAATTTGTACGAACAAATGCCAACGCAGCAATTCACACTCTCAATATCATTTCTATTCTACGCGAACAGAATTTACTAGGTATATTCCCCCTTGGATTCCGCTCAGTCCAGAAGTTCTAATTTAACCTATATCTAGAAACGTTCACATTCTTCAATTCCGAGGTTATTTTTCTCGCAGCATTATGCGTGATACTCACCAAGACAATAATTCCGGATGTAACGGATATGTCCTTCGTCAGCACGGTAAAAGAAATCCTGCAGAATACGGGCCACAAAGGGAGTATACCAGCGACTGCCCTCAAGGCTGAATTAGAGGACATATACAAACTCATTTCCAACAAACAACTTCGTCCTACATCTGCCGAAACACATGGACTCTGTTCCAATACTAACCTACCGACATCTACTACCATGATCAGGGACGGACGAATTCTAAACAATGCTCTTTCCGGCGTGATTGAGATTCCGCACTCTTTCTCAACTCACCTAGAAGGGTGTGTTGGTGTTTCAGATCCCTTGACGATAAATAGGTCAGTCCCAGCAGGTACCTGCATGGAGAAGTCCTCGACAACAGCGAGACATGAGGAACATCTCCTACTCACCCCAGGTGGCAGGCCATCACCATTGAATGAAATGCACATTGACGGGCTTGAGCTTGATGGGATGGAGAGTTCAATGAGTTTTGACATGGCGGATCTTCAATGGTTGGAGTCTGTACAGTAGACTTTTGCTAGAAGCCTACTAGTATTCTCTCATCCATCCGGTCGAGTATGATGCAGTATCTCTAGTACGATCAATTGTCTTTTCGTCACAGCCGTAGAAGCTGAAGGACCACATCTGGATGCTAGAGTGGATCTTAGCGCCGAAGTGAAACTGGAGAAGACAACTGCTGTGGTTAGCATCTAGGCGGGGAAACATTTCCATATGCTACATGGACATTGCCCATAGAACTCGTGAGTGCCTCTTTTGAGGACCACCTAGTATCGCCAGAGCTGACTGTGCAGAGAAATTGCTCTTGATAAAAGTGAGAGGCCTGCAGATAGTATGCTAGTACAACCCTACACATCTAAGTAATAGCTACAGCTGACATATTTGCACTGGTAGATTCCTTTTCATCATATTTCTCGTACTATTTTATCATAATATGTAACCCAAATAGGTTCAAGATGCGATATATCTAAGAAATGCGCCATGAACTGTATATTTAAGTTAGATGTATGTACGACCATCATAAGACGCCTAGTCCTCATGCGTGACCGCCATATCCATGACTTCGACTCTTCCTCTGCCGCGCGTCTCATTGTTGACGAATTCGCCCAGGCCCTTGAAGGCACCTGGCTCAGCAAAACCGACAACCTCCCACTCATCTCCACCTATCGTCTCTTGCGTCTCGACTGACTCGATATAACTCAATATCTTGTCCTTGACGGTGCCAGGAGCCTTGGGCGCATTCTCTGCATCTGATCCTCCTGCATCCTCTGCCTCTTGGACGGCAGCCTTTGATTTTGACCCCTTTCCGCCCTTTTTGTTCGATTTGGAATTCGACTGGGGCGCTTCTTGATCCTGTTTAGCCGCACCCGAAGACGCTTTCACGGATTGCTTGAGGATGGAAACAGGACAAGTCACACGCAGGCGCATTCGTGCGCGCATCACCGGAATCGGCTGCCAGGCGATCAGAGCCTTCATGGCCTCGAGCGCCTGACTCTTTGCAGACTTGTTCGTGACGACACCGGTCCAGAGCGGCTTTCGCTGCTGGGGAGCGCCTTCGCCTTCCTTCGCCGCATCGCCATTGTTTTTTTGCTCCTGTTGAAGAGATCCGCTCGCAGAACTCAACTGGTCCAAAGCCTTGCTAATCATTCCCGTCGTGTATACGCGCTTCGTGGCCGGGTCGACCAGTCGTCCGGCTACGATGTCCAGCACTTCCTTCTCAACTCGTTCCAAGATATCTTTCCGCTCGCGCTCGCCTACTTGCACTTCACCCTTGCGCAGAATTTCCTGGATGATCTCATCTCTCGAGACGCCGGAACCGAAAGATTTGGTCAGCTCTGCGGACGGTGCTGTTTGGGCCTTCGACACGGAAAGGAAGATCGTGGGAACCTGGAGGACATTGTCGAGGTCGGTCTCCGCGCCAGATCGGTATTCAAGGAGCTTGTTCTTGTAGCATGCTAGTTCAAAGCGCTTTTTGCCTGCGTGCGATAAGTTCGTTAGCGGGGTCGGCGGGGTAAGAAGTTTCGATGCAGAAGTCACAATACATGGTAGCGCTGCATCGACAGGTGATATGTGCTATATACATCGCGCGATTAAAGCTTACCCTTTTTTAACCGGACAATAGAGACGTTTGTGAACTTGATCTGATTTGACGGCGTCTTGATGCCGACAGGCATTGCGACGGCGGATTCTGTCTAGGCAGAAGAGGGACCCGGCGTAGAAATGAAAATATGGACAGAAAACGATTTCTAGAAAATTTGCAACAAGGCTCTCTATTAATCGGAAAATATACCTGTTCTTCTGAAAAGACTGTCCAGGAGGGTGCAAGTTGCGATAAAACTTCTTGTCAGCGCGGAGATGATGATTTCCACCGATTATGACGCTGCTGCGGTCGGTTTATGATGATGACTCAGCAGGAATATGCTGGAGTCTGCACGACCAGCATGACATGGTACATGCAATGAGTTACAGCACTCTGGAGATTTCTTTCGATTCGAGTGAGTATATGGATTAAATGTGCATATATAACAGTTAGGGTTTATTTGTTGCCATGTCCAGGAGCATCTTAGGTAGCACCCAAGGCTTGCTTTGACACTACTCAAATCCATGGATCACAAACCAGACCTAATTTAATGAGTTATTTGGATATGAAACACTATATCTGTAAGATTGAGTTATCTCAGTAGCCGCACTTTGTGTTCTGCTACAACTTCATGATGAATTTCGCAGATGAACTGGCGGTACTGTACATCTTCAAGAGTAGATAAAGGAGGACTGATAGGTATACGGGTGTTCCCAGAAATCACCCAGATAGAAACCAATTTACAAATAAAATTAGATCGTTTTGACAGTATTGTGAAATATATTATCCGTTGAGCCACTGTAGTGAAAAAAGTCAGTAAGATCTAGAGGGAATCAGAACGTTAGCAGAGCTGCATGGATCATGGTTGTAAGTCCCCGTCTTGTAAAAATCGGATTTAGAGCATATATGCATGAAAAAGCTGTACTCGAAAAATGAAAAGAGTCGGAACTCTGGAAATGTTTCCACAATCTGACTCTGACGGTGTCTCGCGTGACCCTTGAATGGAGGATCTGCAGTGTCAGAAGTCGTCGGAAGCCAAGCAAGGAACTGGATACTGCTATGCTCTCCACAATAGAGCAGCAACAGCAGCAAACAAAGAGGAGGAAAATACAATACGCTATCACTCTGTACTGCAAGATCGCTGTCTCATACGATAAGTGACATAGTTAATACAGACCGACGGATGCGGATGCAGGTCAGCACCCTAAGTGCAGAGGTGCCTGGTCGGTGGCAGGTCATGCTTGGCGAAGCTGACGCTCTATTGGCTGCCCCGGAATCGAGCCAGTCGATAACCAGCACATCGTGACTCCAGGAGTCCACCCGTATCAGCTCGGCCCGCGACGCCGACACCGCTGGGGTCCTCAACCTGCTCATCCTCCTCTCTTCCTATCTTCCTCTCCTCTTCCTTCCCGTCCATCTCATCTCTCATTTCCTCAGCATCACGTCTGGCTGCTCTGGTTCATCTCCAGAAAGCCATTGTTCTGTTCTGCTGAGACAGAACCTGTTCCCGTTCTCTCTTTGCATTCCCTGTTTCCGCGGGCTGCAACGTCATAGCTGCCTAGGCAACTAGACATCTCGAACCATCATAGCTGTCAAGCTTTCATCGTCTATACCTATCAATATCACTGCAAATTCCATCATGAGAGTCCTTCCTGCTACGCTCCTGGTTGGAGCTGCAACTGCTGCTGTTCCTCCGGCGCAGCAGATCCTGCAGCTCCCCAAGCAGGGAGCTGAGAGCTTGTCCAAGCCGCTTCACCAGATCCAGGAGCAGCTGAAGTCGCTCACGGACGACGCCAAGTCCCTGTGGGAAGAGGTTGCAAACATCTTCCCGGATTCCATGGACCACGCTCCTTTCCTCTCCTTGCCCAAGAAGCACACTCGTCGTCCTGACTCCCACTGGGACCACATCGTTCGTGGATCCGACGTCCAGAGCGTCTGGGTTACCGGATCAAACGGCCAGAAGGAACGTGAGATCGATGGAAAGCTTGAAGCTTACGACCTCAGAGTCAAGACGGTCGACACCAGTGAGCTCGGTGTCGACCCGGATGTGAAGCAGTTCAGCGGTTACCTGGACGACAATGAGAATGACAAGCATCTCTTCTACTGTAAGTGTTCTTTGCTATATGCCCCAGCGGTCTATAAATGCCAGTACTAACTGATTGATCAGGGTTCTTCGAGTCCAGGAATGACCCGGCGAACGACCCCGTTGTCCTCTGGCTCAACGGTGGACCCGGCTGCTCCTCTCTCACCGGTCTTTTCATGGAGCTTGGTCCTAGCTCGATTGATGAGAACCTTAAGGTCGTCTACAACCCTTACTCTTGGAACAGCAACGCGTCCGTTATCTTCCTTGACCAGCCAGTCAATGTCGGCTACTCTTACAGTGGATCCGCTGTGAGCGACACGGTTGCGGCTGGAAAGGATGTCTATGCTCTCCTTACCCTGTTTTTCAAGCAGTTCCCCCAGTATGCTAAGCAGGACTTCCACATTGCTGGCGAGTCTTACGCTGGACACTACATTCCTGTCTTCACCTCGGAGATTCTCTCCCACAAGAAGCGTAACATCAACCTCAAGTCTGTCCTCATTGGTAACGGTCTCACCGACGGCCTGACTCAGTACGAGTACTACCGTCCCATGGCTTGCGGTGAGGGTGGATACCCTGCTGTTCTTGACGAGAGCACCTGCCAGTCAATGGACAATGCTCTCCCCCGTTGCCAGTCTATGATCGAGGCTTGCTACAACAGCGAGAGTGCATGGACCTGTGTTCCTGCCTCGATCTACTGCAACAACGCTCTTCTGGGTCCTTACCAGCGCACTGGACAGAACGTGTATGATGTTCGTGGCAAATGTGAGGACAGCAGCAACCTCTGCTACAAGGGTCTTGGTTACATCAGTGACTACCTGAACCAGCCCAAGGTCTTGAAGGCTCTTGGTGCCGAAGTCGACGGATATGACTCGTGCAACTTCGACATCAACCGCAACTTCCTGTTCCACGGTGACTGGATGAAGCCCTACCACCGCGTGGTCCCCGACATTATCGAGCAGATCCCTGTCCTGGTCTACGCTGGTGACGCCGACTTCATCTGCAACTGGCTTGGTAACAAGGCCTGGACTGAGGCTCTTGAGTGGCCTGGCCAGGAGAAGTTCGCTGCCGCCTCGATGGAGGACCTTAAGATCGTTGACAATGAGCACAAGGGTAAGAAGATCGGCCAGTACAAGTCGCACGGTAACTTCACCTTTATGCGCCTGTACGGCGGTGGCCACATGGTTCCCATGGACCAGCCCGAGTCAAGTCTCGAATTCTTCAACCGCTGGCTCGGAGGTGAATGGTTTGGTTCCAGCCACTAAATCCTGCGTTCAAGGTGTTGACGTTCTTTTTTGATATTTTTGGATGATTGAACAAGGTTCAGAATAGTCTTAGAATGCGTATATGATCCCTTCGTTTATGCCACATGGGCATTAGAGTAGTACCGAGAATACGATCGTGCAAGTTCATGCCTGGTTTAGCTCTTTTAGTGTTGAGGTAGTCTAGGTTTACTATTAGGGTGACGCATACGCAGTATACTCTTATCTTGATCCAATAGTCTACTAGTCATACCTTGATAAGGAGCAGGTACGGGCTTTCGCTTAGAAAAGGACGCTCCTCATACGTAGAGCTTTTTATTGCTTTTGGATGGGCAGAAGTGGAAGCAGTAGATGCATAATAGATGGACCCATAAGAATCGTAACCCAGCCGGTTGAAATTGTTGGTTGGTCAATTGCGTTTCATTGGTATTTTTCATTTTTTTCCCTTCCCATTTATTCGTGCATTGTAATCCGTCCAGATTACACCACGTAGGTACCAGGATGCCACGTACAGATATCGCCAAACCCACTCCACCAAGCAAGGAAGAAAGTGAACAAAAGAAAAGTTTTAGCCCTTCTTCTTGGAGACACCGACGGTACGGCCTCTGCGACCGGTGGTCTTGGTGTGCTGACCACGGACACGGAGACCCCAGTAGTGACGGAGACCACGGTGGGAGCGGATCTTCTTCAGACGCTCAAGGTCCTCACGGAGCTTGCTGTCGAGACCGTTGGCGAGGACCTGGCCGTCCTTGCCATCGGTGATGTCGCGCTGTCTGTTCAGGAACCACGTGGGGATCTTGTACTGGGTTGGGTTCTGGATGATGGTGACGATACGCTCGAGCTCCTCAGAGGTGATCTCTCCGGCGCTGTAAAACCAGTACTATCAGCATGACTGTCTTTAAACCAGAAGTTCTCTCTTCCCCATTTCTTTCTCATCCAAATCTGATAGATGGTGCGTAGGCGCTGCTGGAAAAGACATACCGCTTGGTCAGGTCGACATCGGCCTTCTTGCAGACCAGGTTGGAGTAACGACGGCCGACACCCTTGATACGGGTCAAGGCGTACATAATCTTCTGCTTGCCATCGACGTTGGTGTTAAGCAGACGCAGAATGAACTGGAAGTTCGTCTTCTCGCCGGACACGAGCGCTGTAGGATTCACACAAACACAGGTCAGCCATTTTTCCTTTCCTTTCCGTTCAATATCACACGACAGGGCGATCCATCTCCTCTTTCCCTGATGCGCATCGCGATTTGCGAGAACTCATCAACGAAAAGCTGAGAGGAATGTCAAGATCAACAAGGATTGATGGGAACATACACATGATGGGCGATAGCGGGCGGTATCGCTCTGTACGTTGACTGTCGACGAGGAGTAGGAGAGGAAGTCGTCGAGAATCAGCCCTCCAACTTTTGCCTGTCCGTTGTGGGATCCGCCCATCGGGTCTAGCCGAATCTGTCGTGGTGCGGTGAGGGCTCGCTTGGAAACGCGCTATCCCAGAAATGGATGCTTAGCGAGAAGACCTCGCTTTCGGGAAATTGATACTCCGGGAAGTCACGTTGTTTCTAGTTCGAGCATCTGGACATCGTTTGAACTCCTGAGGTTTGGTCACTGCTCAAGAAAAGTCGATCGGCAGGGTGCTATATGGTGATCTTTCAATGGTCGCTTTTTGGTGTTTGCTGTATTCTCTGCCAAGCAAGATCTGCTTTCAGCCACTAATCTACCCAATACACCGCCTCCTCGCTGTGCACCCCATGGAGAACGTGTGACATCTGCTGTCTGGAGAAAGTGTCATCAATTCCCAAGTCCTTATGCCCTATTCCATCGTTGGAATATAAGTGGATCCATGGACTCGGTTATGACGCTCGTTGTGTCTGCTCGTATCCTTTTAGGCAGGTCAGATCTGACCGTTCCTGTTTCAGCGCACTTCAGCTCTGCGCTTGACTACAATCGGATCCTGTAGAGTTCCTTGTTAGGCAATCTTGTCCCTTCTTCATTGTTCAGTCAGGTAATCCTGGCCCTATCTGCGTATATTTGGTCAATAATACCTCTTAGCTACTCCGTACGTGTCAGGCGCCTGTTTCTGGTGGCTTATCATGAGGACCTTTCATCAACAACCGTTGAGCTTGGCGGTATAGTTCTCGCCTTGAACATATCTCCGCACAATGCTTAGACCCTTACTGGCATAAGCCAAGGACTTCCAGTGGCGATCATACAGAGTAATTTGCCCTTTACGAAGGTGCTAAACAAATCTCGAGACTCTTGTGGCTTTCGTCCTTCATCAAAGCCCATGCCCAGCACTCGGTGGTAACGGAGATGGCTTGGCAGTTCTGTAGCTATATGATATACCTCGCATGAGAGCCTCAATGGAGGTTTCTTTCCCTTCTTTTTCATTGTCGTGATACCCAGTGTTCTGCCTTGGTTTCTCATACTTTCTTTCACTCCCATAGTCAGCAGTGCTGGTCTATCTTACACCTTCTTTTCCTTTGCCGCGTCTGTGACCGCGCTGTGCTTACGCTCATTTATTTCATAATCTTATTTTCGTCTTGACGACGTACATATTTCTGTCATTCAATTGGAATCATGGCATACTTGAGACTGTATCAACTTCTCGTCGGCCTGGTTGCCGTTACTGCAACCCAAGCTGGTAATGCCGCGTCGTGCTTGTTTGTATTGAGCTCATGCTAACAGAAATATAGCCCCAAGCTTCCATGGCCGGGACGCACTGGTTCCTCGAGAAGTAACCGACCCAGTGCGCAAGTTGGCTTTCATACCTAGTCACAGGAAGAACAGACGCCAGACTGTTGGCGCTGGCGCAGACGAAGTCATTGAAGCCTCGACCTCTGTCAGCAAAAGCGAGACAGACGTTGTCAGCGTCGATCCGATCGATGCTGAACTGGAAAAGAAAGTTGTCCAGATCCAGGCTGGAAACCAGGCGATTATCGCTGAACAAGATGAACTAAGAGTGAAACAGTTGGTCACTGTACAGAAGGTCTGTTGATATGCCACACATATATTCTTGAACACTTCTAATTCGACTTTAGACCACTGTTGTTCAGGTTGTTCAGCAGGTGGTTGATATCCGTGCGGGAGTTGCTGTCACTTCGTACGCTGTCAGGGAGATCACTAAGGTGGCTGAGCAACAACAGGAAGTTACCCAGGTATACCAAGGTATGTTCAACTCCTGCCTAATATAATAGCCTTCTCGACCATACTGACGGGTTAACAGTGGCCGATGCGAACATCATCACCGTAGGTGCTGGTAGCTGCGATAACGGTGCCTCTGCCGCGATAGTTGCTTCCAGTGCTGCTGTTGCTTCCAGTGCCGCTGCTATAGCAGCAGCCTCAAGCACACCGATTGCTCCTCCAGCTCCTCCAGCTACTCCTCCTGCTGCCGCTACCCCCGCTGCTGCTACCACTCCCGCGACCGCTGCAGCAGCAGTCGCTTCAGCCGCTCCTCCAGCGGATCCTCCAGCAGCTACCTCAGAGGCTCCCCCGGCAGCCCCTCCTGCTGAAGCTCTTGCTACTTCCTCAGCGGCTACCTCAGAAGCTACCCCAGAAGCTCCTCCGGCAGCCCCTCCTGCTGAAGCTCTTGCTACTTCCTCAGCGGCTACCTCAGAAGCTCCCCCAGCAGCCCCTGCTGCTGAAGCTACTCCGGCTGAAGCTCCTGCCGCCGCTTCTGCTGTCCCTGCAGTGGCGCCGAGAGCGGCCCCTGTCCAGATGAACAACCAGACAATGATGATGATGGCCGCTCCACCACCAATGGCGGAGAATATGCAGGCAGTACCGGATCCTGGTGCTCAAGTCACTGGTGGTAACTGGAGCTGTGGAGTTTAGATGCCTACATGAAAAAGCTTGAACTGCAACGAAGCATAGTTATACGATCTCTTTCCTATCTGCGTTAGCTTCGCTGCTATTCGACCGGATTATGTATCCTGGATGAGTATGGCATGAATAGCGTCTAAATAGATATGTACTCCAAAAGAGTGAATCATCTTTCAAATTGGTTGTATGTACCTATGGTCAAAGGGTATATCCAAAACATAAAACACATCATACAAGAACGTCTAGAATTCAAACAGCTCCCAAGCAATACGACGCAAACCTCGAAAGTGCGCATGGGAAACACGGTCCCTCTTCATATTCCGTCAGGTCAACTACATGAGACTCCTACAGCGCAAGCGCAACAGCCAGAGCACCAGCGACACCCGCAACACTTCCAGCAACGAGACCAGTAGGAGCGGGCGCCAGCGCACCATTCGCAGTCTTGCCAGTCGAGCCTGTCGCCCCGGCGGCACCAGCAGCAGTCGCACCGGCTCCAGTGCCAGTAGCCTTAGCGGTGCCCGTGTTAATGATACCCGTGGAGACATACGACTTCACGTCCGCAGGAAGGCTTGAGTACCAGCCGGGAGTGGAACCGGCCTTGATGTCGCTGATGTAGGAGGAGCGGAACGAGGAGTCGGTGGCCAAGTTACCGAGAACGGAGGATGGCACGGCGGTCTCCAGGACAGAGAGGATGGATGATGGGATCGAGTTGGTGGGAAGAGAAGGGATGCTTATGTCGCTGGGGAAGTTTGTGACAGCGGCCCTACAACCGCAGGAAAATGTTAGCATTAGGTTTCTGCGGCCACGGAGAAATGGAACGTCGTATAGATTATACTTACATGTCAAGACCTGTTTCATCGGCTCTCTTCTCAACGCCTTCTTGGGCGAGAGCCACGGTCGAGAAGAAGAGAAATGCGATAGATTTGAGCTGCATCTTGATGGTGTATTCTTTATTTTTTATATCAAGCGATGATAAGAATATCTCTGTTGAAGATTCTTATGGCGGTATGGATAGTACGGATAGTATAGTATATCTTTAGTATCTCGCTCACTCACAATCGCAAATCGATGCCAGAAACAAGTATGCGACAGCGACAAGAAACTAGTAGCTACCCTCCGAGTCCGGGGAACAGGCCAAGCATTAAATAATAATCTCTCATACAGGAGCCGTCGAGAATAAGTCTGGAACGGTACTCTAAATGGAAGAAAGCAGACTTTGTTCCAATTCGAAGTCATCCCTGGACCGTCCAATGGCCGACTGTCTAACGGAATTAGAAACACACCAGGGGCGCAACGGTCGGTGGCGGTTACATTGTTGTAGGGATCCGCCGTGTCATGGTTCCCAGCATTCGGAGCCCGGGACCGAGTGGGAAGGCCTACGTTACCGGCCGGGCTGTGCAGGGTGAAGACTTTTCTTATTTTCTTGTGTCTCAGCCAGACGGGCCAAAGGGGATGAAGTAGCTAACCGTCAAGAGAGTGTGCTGCGCTGGCAGGTCGAAGGATGTAAGACAAAACTGCAAAAGAGAAAAGGAGTCAGCACGAAAGGGTGAATGAAATGGTGCCATGCCATCTAACTATCTAAGTTAAGCCTCACAACTCGCACGGGAAACTGCAGATCTCCACGCGCGAATGGCTTTAAGAGGAGATGATCTGCTGAGTTTTCCCAAGCACATTATGTTCCACAATTTGGTCTTCGACTTTGGCGATGATACTGACAATATGACGATAACAAGATGCGAAGATATGATGAAATCTGTCATGTTCCTGCAGGAAAGGAAAGCTTGTCTTCACTCCCTATCCTATTGTTACTTATGAATTAGCTGCATATCTTGTCATTTCTCTCCTTTTCGGAGTACAACCCGGTGGATCCGACACCCCTTTGTGATTGGGCCGGTCAGAAGTCTCCGCGAGGATAATTCGGGTGCCTGGATTAGTTGGAAGAGTCCGTAAATAGAACATAAAGTACGGCGTAACTATGAGAGATTGTAGGTGTAAGTGTTAAACTTAATGGTTAGATATTCTTCAGTCTCGAGCAATAAGCGTCTCCTTGTCCAGGTGGGCATTGCTTTACTGAAGATGCAAGCTGCAATCATCGAGTGTGCTTGGAGAATCATTAGAAGTATCCAAGCATTATTCTATACCCAGTAACAGGACAGCAGTCCAATTGAGAAAATACGCTAGAATAATTTGAAAGATTGATTATCCTATTAATTCTTTTCCTTTTTTTTTTTTTTTTT
>JAPVCB010000032.1:3109462-3132302 GCA_029606185.1 Paecilomyces formosus
GAAAAGGAAAAAGGGCCCAAGGGCGCGGGAGGAGCGATTTATATATCCAAGGGTGGGGACTGTTGAAATGCGCTAGTTGCAAGCGAGGTGCGGTACGTCGATATCATTGGCTATGTTTCAGAGCAACTTCTGCGTTGATGGCTGGAATGGCCGCCCCGATATTTCGGCACGTGATGACCGTCTGTATGACAGGATACTACAAGGTTGTTCGTCCAGCATGTTCTTAATGAACATAGACAATCTAGAGCAGACAGGATACACAATATTGCCACAGCTACGACAAGAAAGGACCAATAATTGACTTGGTAATGGGTTTATTGTAGAATTACGATGTCCGTTTCTATACATGCCCCGAGGTATCTAGACTGCATGCATCGTTCACACAGAAGGAAAGCCACGATCAGCGAGAAAGAGATATTCCCACCCAGTATTTGCTCACAAGTTCGGTGAGCGGCTGAATATCGAAGAAGATACCACGCCTGAAGCATAAACGCTGTAATCGCAAATGGATATTGCAAAGCAGTCCGGTGGAAACACCGGAAAGAGATAGAACGCCTGTCAAAAAGCGAGGCTGGACCCGTGAAGACGGGCGGCATGCATGCAAACGAGATTACTCGGCGCTCAGAGCAAGACAAGCATCCACGGCCAAACCGACCCTAGAACGTAAGATGATTTAGCAAGGGCTCGTCAGGAGATGATAATGCCACTGAACAACTTACCTGCCCTCCTTCATCCTGACTACGTCGTCGATCACATCCTTATCCAAGTTCGGGAACATACCGGACAGCGTTCTGGGCCATTGTCAGCATCCTGGAATACAAGTAAATAGAAAAGAAGTAGAACTGTACATACTCTACAACGTCATTGTGTTCGGCACGTTGTATCCTCCGAGCTTCCGCCACTTCGGCACTAGCCTGTCGTGCAGCAGCCTCTTGAGCATCGAAAGATACAGGAGGCTGCCGCGGCGCTGATGTCCGTGGTCGTTCGCCTTCAATACTGCTGCGAGGCGGTTGGTAGACTGCTGGAGAGAGTCTGGGAGAGGTACCCGGCCGAGGAGATGTGGGCTGCGATAGCCCCGTCTCCTCAGTGAATATCCTTCCAATCGTAGACAGTGGTTTCTGAATCGTTCGCAATAAGCCCGCGACAGGCGCACTCTCCTCGTCACTGGATTGAGCCCCGTCCCTCCTACGAGAAGACGGGCCTGCTTCGAGCGAAGTTCGCGGTGTCGTTTCTGCTCCACTAGAAATGGACTTTTCCAGCGGTCCAGAATCGATCGATAAACGGGCTTGGGCTTCGGCTTGTCTGTTTTGCTCGGCGATAGCTGAGACGGCGGCTTCCACATTCCGCTCGAATTCCTCATCGCTAACAGTCAAGCTCGTGCGATCTAGCGTTTCAATGAACTGGATGGCTCCAGACTGCGCATGGTCAGCGGATTTCCCAATGATAGTAAACAGCTCGCGACTTACTAGTGAAGACAGATAATAGCCAGCTTCGCCACCGAGCTTTTCCTGGTTACGGAATCGAAGGATATATTGAACATTCGAGACGAGGTGCTCGGGATTGGCTTGTAGAACCACGTAGATCAACATTGGCATGAACGAGTCTGCCGAAGTATCGGCACTTTTTGAGTTTCTCAGTAGGCCTGTTATATCAATCCATCAGTCAGATGTCAGGAGATGATTAAGCATCTGTGGTCTCACCGAAGATAACCTTGCAGCAATTCAAAATGCAAATGACCTTATCACGGGGTGCCCGATACCCCTTGATCTTTAACAACTCTGTGAACGATGTCAGAAAGGTCCCCAGCGAAGTAAATAAGGAACTTCTAACCCTGCTGCGCCAGGTTCAAAAAGCGACGACCGTGTGGACCGACCGGCGGTATATCCAGATGCTCCTCCCTGATCCAACTGTAAATGCGGATCTTCTGTGCCAGGATCTCATCCCGCTCAACATCCTCCTGGTGTTGTCCGCGTCTTCCCGGCCCTAGCAGCTTCTCTATATCCTTACGCTTGCCTTTGCTGGAGTTCCGCGTGGGAGTTGGAGGTGGTGGTATCGCCGGTGAGAAAGTCTGCGAATATAGTCTGTTCATCACCAGCTTCTCCATGCCTTCCTTGGCGTTATCGAATTCCGCATCAGACACATGTCTCCACACTTCACACTGGGCCATCTTGTTGGTGATAAACGCGAGAAAGTCGCTAATGATTTTGACTTGCTCATGCACCATCCACTGTTTCTTGCCAAATTCGTTGAGGAAAGAACGAAGAAACTTGGCTACTGGATCGGCAGTGCGGTGACGCAGCTGATCCAAGAACCGATGGAAGTCGAAAGGCTGATCGGGTTCAGCCGGTGGCGGCGGCCCTATAGAGGTCGCAGAGAGTGGTGTCATCGGTGGTGCGTCTGGCATAGGTCCCTTGTGTGGTGACGGTTTCGGGGGCACGACGGGGGCATGGAACGTCTGAATACTGGGAGGTCGCCTGGGCTGTTGAGCATGATCACTCCCTTTGGGATGCTCGAGACTGGACCCTCGTGGAGGAAACTGTCTGGGGGCACCAAGGAACTGTTCCGCCAACTCAAGTCGGGGAGACATGACTTCTTCCGTTCTCACGCCAGATTCGTCTCCAAATTGGTCCATTATACTTTGTATCTCCGACTGCGAATCGTCGCCCTTCCCGGCCCCGGGTTCAGCCTCTTGTTTGTCATCGATGCCACTGTCCTTAGGGACGTCCGGTAACTCCTTCTCAGCGTAATCAGAAAGTTTCCCCGGGGATATTGGTGATTGAGGCACCAGTGGTGTCTTTGGAGTAGGGTCGAGGTATGGCTGGTCCTTTTCGGGCGGTGGAGGAGGGCGCGCATCCATGGAACTGTCAATACGGAGTGGTCCCGGCCTCTTCTGGGAGACTGAAAGCTCGTCGACTTGTCTTGCAAGTGCTTCTGCCTGAACATTTGATGTCTCAACGGTTGTAGTAGAGGCGGTCAGGACGGCGGGCCCATGGCCGTATTGCTGCGGCGTATTTTTGGTTATCACCGTCTCTGCAGCTTGTCCAGCGCTAGAATCCTCCTGCTGGGGCAGTGCCCCATCTTGTGACTCCTTCACCGGTTCTGCAGACACTTCAGGGACTGTGGTGTCCTCCCCCATATTTTCCTCATGTTGTTGTGTTTCCGTATCGTTCGCTTTCTCCTCGGGAATTGAGGAAGACGTGGGGAGATCCGGGGCAGACATATGCAAGTACGGGTATCGGACGTAACGCAGAGCTCAGTTTAAGCAGGATAATCAAGGAAACCAATATGACATTCTGAGGCAACAATGCAGAGATCCGGCTCTATCAGGGAATAACAGGTGCAAAGATATTGACGGGAATCAGCAGCTGAACAAGCTCTCTACTGTAGCTCGAGATGCGTCCGCCTTCTAAAGCGGGCGCTCCTGAGGCCACCGCAGGATCATCGTTCGCCCGAGATCCGTCCCCAGAGTCCGTGGGGCCGATGCTTCTTTTCCATGTCGCGCCTCGGCTTCTATACACCACCGCCTCGACGTGAAGAATTCTCGATGCGTGCAGGGGACTAGATGCTGAGATGTGCGGTATCTTCTTCTCCCTGAGCACATCAGGCCCTGTTCTTCCCGCTGAGGAGACAGCTACTTTGCTGCGAAACAGAGGACCGGATAGCTTGCAGACTCACAATATCCAGCTTGAACCGTCCCCCGGTCAAGACGGCTTTGGAAAGCTTTCTCTGACTTTCATCTCTACTGTTCTGGCTCTGAGAGGTGACCATGTCTTTGCCCAGCCTCTGGTTGATGACGCTAGCCAGTCTGTGCTTTGCTGGAACGGAGAGGCTTGGAAAATCTCCGATGACCCCATTCAGGGAAATGACACTGAGCTCATATTTTCCCTTTTACTTGATTCTGTGAAGGTACAGAATGGGGATGCAGCATCTTCGCGAGACTCACTTGGCAGAATCTGTAGCCTTGTGAACAATATCTCAGGACCGTTCTCCTTCGTATTTTACGACGGGATTAATTCGCGGATTTATTTCAGCAGGGACTGTCTAGGGAGGCGATCTCTTCTCCAGGGTGTGGATGAAGAGGGAAACTTGAGGATCTGTAGTATCTGTGATGGAACCTCCTCTACGCACTTTGAGGAAGTTGACACTAACGGACTGCACATGATTGACCTTGCGCATGCATTCCGCGATGACTCTCTTGATACAACCGTCCTGAACCACGCTGGCCGTGCGTCTCCTTTCAGTATAACTACCATACCTTGGGTGTCCAAAGACGACACCGCTGCCCCAACCTATTTCCTTGTATGCTTACGGATGTCTGGATTTCGATGATACCATGCTGATTACATTGCAGAAAAGTCCCATCCCTCCTATGAACCGAGAAGTATCTGCAGGAACACCTCCTACACTCTACCTTGATTCTCCCGCAGTTGAAACCCTTAGACAAAAGCTCTGGCAATCACTTGAATTAAGGCTTCGAAATGTTCCCGAACCCCCACACTATTCAAAAGGACTCAATTCGAAAGTGGCCGTTCTCTTTTCTGGAGGGCTGGACTGCACAGTCCTAGCGCGTCTAGCTCACGAAATCCTTCCAGCAGACGAACCCATCGACCTGCTCAACGTCGCCTTCGAGAATCCGCGCGTTGCAGCGGCGGCCGCAAAGTCTAAGACCAGGTCTAACGAATCTGTATATGAAAGTTGCCCAGACCGTATGACCGGCCGTGCAGCACACGCCGAGTTGCAGAGTGTCTGTCCAAGTCGTAACTGGAGGTTCGTTGCCATCGACGTGCCGTACAGCGAGACACTAGACCATCGAGAAAACGTGAAGCGCCTCATGAGACCGCACAATACGGAAATGGATTTGTCAATTGCATGTGCGTTGTATTTTGCTTCTCGGGGTAAGGGGACCATCTCTCAAGGGACTGGAGACGTGGTACAGACGATTCCCTACTCTACTTCCGCCAGAGTCCTCCTCTCAGGCTTGGGGGCCGATGAACTCTTCGCTGGCTATGGCCGGCACGGGGTGGCATTTTCTCGGGACGGTTTCAAAGGTCTCATTGATGAGATCGACCTTGATGTCGGGCGTCTCGGGAAGAGAAATCTTGGGCGTGACGATCGGATCATCTCGCACTGGGGACGTGAAGCCAGGTTTCCCTATCTTGACGAAGACTTTGTCGCTTGGGCCGTACAGGCCCCTGTGTGGGAAAAGTGCGGATTTGGTACGTCTACGCTAGCTTCAGACGGGGATACTGGCGAGACTCCTGATCCAACCATGTCAGCCGATTCCGGTGCTGGTGGAATGGGTATCGACGATATCGAACCTCAAAAAAGGGTCCTTCGTCTGTTGGCTCTGCGACTGGGCTTGAAGAACGTGGCTCGCGAGAAAAAGCGGGCCATTCAGTTCGGAGCCCGTACCGCCAAAATGGAGAGCGGTAAGAGCAAAGGCACACATGTGCTGACTTGAATGCAATCTATACCCCGTTGCGTTGTTCCTATGACCTCTGAGCCAGGTTGTTGCTCGTAGGTCCCGCCCGCTGCCAGGGGTACAGTGTACAACAGCCCAACTCGCCAGCGATGATGACAGACATGGAATCAGATACTTCTGAAGCCACCTTTCCTCCATCCCGCCTCTTGTCCATTCCCCTTCATTCGTTGCGTGGTCCACGGCCAGCTTCACCGATCTGACCACACTCACTTTTATGTCATCCGACCTGGACTTTAGTTCTACGAAGGAAGCATAAACTCGTCGAGAGTGGCTCGGTGAACCTGATCCGCTGGATTAGTCTGCAACAGAAGGCGGAAATCACGGACATGCTGAGCGAGATGCGTAGCACAAAGGAGCGGCTCGTGAAGGTTCAAAAGGCAAGTCTGAGCTGTGCGTGATGGTAGCATCATTCTATTCGTCCGTCTGTAGTATACCATACTATATACTCAGCAGACGAGTGACTTATAGTTACCATTTAGCAGATATAGATAGATATAGATATAGATAGTTTGTCTACATGTACAACACCTACATCCATCCTGAATGTTAAGCAAGAATAAGCATGTTATCGTGAATAGGAATGAGAAAAGAAAGACTTGTAAATGTATCCAAGTTCATATCACATCATATCCAAAATTTACAATCCAGAGTCCAGAAGCTTCGAAGAAGAAGCTAAAAGCAGACACAAGCAGACAAATCCAAATCCACAACAAAATCCGAAGAAGATAGCTTACTGATATTGATTCATATAACCGAAACAGACCCGAAACAGACCTCGATAGATCTCAAATTAATCCAAAAAGACTTGATTCAAAGGGCCGCAAAATCGACATATAACGTACTTAACACATATCCAGAGAGGAAAGAAAAGAAAGGAAAAGAATCTAGATAGATAAATCAGAATGGTAGTAATAGCTAATCCGGCAATATCAGCCCACACTATTCAGTCAACACTCATTCGCTCCCACGACGAGGTCCGGCCTCGTCAGCAGTACTAGCATAGCTCTCAGAATGGATGGAACAGTATAGTCAACATAGAGAATAAATATGGTCCAGGAGATAAGTACATAGGTATTGTTCCAAAATCGGTTTGGTTGTTCGGGGCGGCGCAGACTAAGTCTCGATCTTGCCGAGTCTGAAAAGCCGAAGTAATGCGCAGCGACAAGATAAGGTGGGATACACTCGTTTCCGAGATTACTAGTATAAGGATACGTGATAATTTAGAAGATAAGTAGTCGATTTAAGGTACTCGAGAAATATTGGAGCCACGAATAGCATTTAAGAATAAAGCATAGATGAACAAGGTCCGACGGTATGCTAGGACCCGACCTGAACTATAGAACAAACCATCTAGCCACGAGTCGATCCCGTCGCCACAGGGGCAGACCAGGAGACGTCAGAACCGGCCATTGCATAGATCAAGGAAAAGAGAATAAAACGGGTGCTTGATTACACCCAACAAGGTTGGCGACTGCAGTACGCAGCGCAAGAAAAGTAATAGGTTCGCACAAAATTGAGATCATCAATACGCGCACAATTGAACCATATAAAAGCACTTTTTAATCCTGTCAAGAGCGTCATAGTCAAGGCTTCGGCCGACTGATACTCAAGACCACCGGGTCTGACAGGAAAGGGGGGGAGGCTCTACCCCCGCCACCACACATACCCTGTTGACAATTTTATCCCACGATATAGCACAACTGAATCAGAAGAACAGAATAAGAAACTGAATCACGAGTAGAACAAGTCATGAAAGGCCGGCTTTACTGCGCGGCCTGTGCGAGAGCCTTCCAGTACTCCTCGCGCTGCTGAGCCTCCTCGAGGCTCTTCTCGAGCTCGGCGATGCGACGCTCCATCTCCTCTTGTCGCTCGAGCTTGCGGGCTCGGGACTTGCGGGCCGCTTCCGTGTTACGAGCACGCTTGACCGCAATCGGGTCAGCAGAGTCGTACTTCAGTGGAGGCAGCGGCTTCTCGCGCTTGCGGATACCTGCAGTCGCGGAGTGCTTCATTGACGGAGTCCTGGGAGCGGGCGACTGGCCGGGAGAGGACGACTTGCGGATCATGGGCTCCGCGGGGGGAGCAGTCTTGGACGGCAGCGCCATGGGGATGCTCAGCTCGTCAAGAGCAGCAAACCCGTCGTTGGATGGGAAGAGCGACTCCCACTCCTCGTGGCCGGGGGCCAGTTCCTGGTCGGCCGGGAACATGGGCGAGGTGTCGTGGCTAAAGTAACCCGGCGACTCGAAGGAGGGAGTGCTCATATCCGTGAAAGAGGTGGAAGGCGGCGCCGAGGCATCCATCATGAGATCCTTGGGGGAGACGGTGCCGGTAGGCTGGCATCCGAGGGGGTCGTTGCCCACCGCGAAGCCGCCGTTGATGAATTGCTGAGGGGAGAACATAGTGGAGTCTGCGCCGGAGACTTCGAAATCGCTACCAAAGGTGTTTGTAGAGAGATCGAAGAGATCAGGCAGGTCTGAAGATGCATCAGTATAAATTGAGTCAGATGTGGAGGGTGAAGCCGGAGAGTATTCACCTTGCGCAATGTTCGAGGTGGACATGACTCGACGATGCTGGGATTGCAGTTTCTGGCTGGACGAAAGATTCCCTGTACTATGGAACAGAGGGACAGGAGGGCGATTGGGTGGGTGTGGTGAATTCGAAGGCACGGATGCGGCGTAGAAGCGCCTATGCAGAGGGTGCTTTCGGCTAGATGGACTGAACCGATAAGAGTTGGACGTGTTGAACCCGGGAGACGGAGTGATCAACCTGGACACTCGGGGGACCTGGACCGGCGAGCCAGAGACGGGCTGCTGCTGGTGTAGATTCAAAGAGAGTCGCCGCGAATGGGGGACCAGGGGAACAGTGAAGGGAGGCCGATTAAGGGCAGTATTCGACGGTGCTGGAGCACGCGCGTCCGAGAGTCTGGCTGGCGGACGGGAGGCGGGCACTGGCGGGTAGAGCACAAAGTCCTCGGGCAGTCTGTTGCTGCAGTTCTTGTCGTTGTTGTTGCTGTTGCTGTTCGAATTCGGATGCGCCTGAGGCTGCGGGGGCGGGGGCGTGGGGAGCCATGTTTGCAGTGATTTATCCGTGGTGAACGACTGGAAGTCGAACGGAATGGTGCTGGTCGAGAGCGAACTTGAGCTACGCGGAGCGATGCTGAAGTTCAGAGATCCTGGAGGGGACTCTGAAGGGGGTGTTGTTGAGAGAAGAGATTCAAACGTAGTCCGTGAGGGATCTATGGTGTCTGTCTCAGCGAGATAGACTAGGGAGTCTGAGCGAGCGAGTCTAGAAGGCCGCCATGATGGAAACGCAGTCAAATGTCTTTTCTGGATGAATTCTGTGATAAAGGGTTTGTGGTATATAGAGAGAAGAGAAGAAAAAGAAGAGACCAGGCAGCGATGGGGGGGATAAGGCAGTCTTATGGCCGAAGTGTCCCGCTGCGGGCTGTGTGCGCCCCGAAGCGAGCAGAGTGCCCTCTAGCCAGTCAGCGTTGGTTATTTCCGGTGGGTCCAGCTAGAGCCAGTCAAGGCCTGTGCCCTGGGCGGGGCGGTCCGAAAGAGGAATAGCGGGAATGGACACGGTCAGCCCCGGCCGCTGCAGGTGTGACTCATAGACGGTTTGGCGCTCTGATTGGCTGTCTGTCTGCATCCCCGCTGCACCCGCGTGCCGGGCCTCCGCCGCGGTACTTGCGAGATACCTGCTGCTGCTGCGGATATCCTGCGAACACCCAAGTACTCAGCATGTCGCACAGGTCGACCAGGCCATTCTCCTCCACCGCTCTATGCGCCTCGACACGGGAGCATCAACTAATCATTCATTCATTCCACTGGATCGACTGCATCAACTGGATCAGCTTGATCAGCTTGAATAGCTTTCGCGCAGAACAAGAAGCCGGTCGAGCCGTGCAGACCATGCTCAGCCTCTCGTATCCAACAGCCTGAACCAGCGGATGCGGGTCCGAAACTCCCCGGGATTTGGTACATGTGCTGCTTAAGGCAAGAGTAGCGCTTTCTAGTCGCGCACCAGTTCGTGAGACGTTGAAGCGCAGCAGTAATTAATTCCATCCATCGCTTTGCATCCTGCATCTCACAGCCTCCGCGGAGGAGCAGCAGGTCAGAGATCATCCAACGGTACATGTCAGCTGTCTGAAGATTTCCCAAGAGGACAGTCCGCAGCAGATACCATGTCATCAGCCGCTCTTTGCTTCTCAATCTTTCTCATTCTTGGACCAGTGCCCGCCTGTTTGGAGACAGACACTAGACGAACTATCTCGATCCACAGGGTCCAAGTGCTGCAGCCGATCATCTCCATCCTGTTCTCACTTCTGCCTCGTGTCGACGCCGACAGAAGTCAATTCTCGATCGACTGCCCCAATTCGCTCCCCGCCATCCGGTTTGCGACTTTGTCCTGCTCTCATCTTTCCTCTTTCTCTCTGGTCTCGTCACAGGGCGTGAACTTTTTTTTCTCGTCTGAGAAAAATTTGAGACATTCCCGATTCCTCTTTCGGGACCCCGACCACCAACGGCTCGTTCTCCCTTGGCTGGGCGCCGGAGCAAAGGGGCACGATCCAGTCAGCACCGATCGCGCGCACGCATGACCATGGTTGTCCTCAAGCCATTGCGCCCGTCGTCGATTAGTGAGCCTGTCTTCATTTCCCGCTCTAGCCCCTGATTATTCTTCTCGTTATTCTTAGCAGCGGTACAGTAGTATCCTGGGACGCGTAACTGACTAATCTTGATATTGCTGCCACAACGTCCAAGAATTCTATAAAAATGGCGACCGGAGTTGTTTCTGCTTCCCCGTTGGCCCCCACGGAGGATGAAACACTCGTCGATGATTGGCCAATTGCAGCGCTTTGGCATCACACCAGCATGCAGTCGGGACATTAATCATCATCCTGGATAAGTAACTAACTAACTGGTAGTTGAAGCAGAAGAGACTGTAGAAGATGTAGAGAAATCTAAGATCGATGACAATTCTCTATCATTGTCTATTGTATCCCATTGTCAATCCTTCCTTCACAGCCTGAATAGCTATTGAAAGAACCATTCATCATCGAATCACCCACCCGTTTAGAAACCCCGCTACCTCCCACCACAACTCATTCAATAATCAAGTTTAGAAAGAGATAAAAAATATCACATGCACCAACAATGCCACAGTAACATATTCAGCGCGGGAAAAAATCCTGTTCTCTACATATCTCACCCTCCCTTACCTGCAAGGCGGAATGAGATATCGTATCAGGCAGAAGCCGTCCCGTGCTACCAATAGCAGCAATCCCGACTCAGCCGTTGCAGCACTGCAGAATAATCATACACTATGGTAGAATTAATATTGACTTTGTGGGAGCAGATACTCCGTAGATACTACTCTCAATGCGGGATCATGCATGAAATCAAATTTCACGTTATCTACTCCATAAGTAGCTATCTATCTCTATCTACGCCGTAATCAGTTTCGACTAACCACGCTTTCTTCATCCTCCCGAATACGGAAGAGGCGGTGACGTGTGTGAAACGCAGCCACAGTCGGATAATATTACCTGCTGCCTGATGCCTGAAGTCTAGACCGGTCTGTTGTGTGTGGATGGAAGGAGTACTCTGTTCAGGCGGCTGATTGAGTTTGGTTTGTTTGGACGTATGAACTCCTCAGATGCAATAAGTGAAGCTACCATTACTGACCTCGCTATGTCGTAATGGTCACTTATTACACAGCACAATGCGTTGAATCAATCTCCTGTTCTCCCCCAATGTGTGACCATACTTCCTCATATGATGGATTCCAACACTTCTTGCATTCTCTCCGGATTCGGGTAGATAACCTCAAGGAGAAACCGTACAGGACCTATCACGAAACCAACCGTCATCCAAATTTCTCCAAACCCGTGCCCGCAGTTGTGTGGACAGGCGATTATTGCTGATTATGATCTATTTCACGCGGAAGAATATTCTGATTGAAGAAAATATGGCTATGGCTATAAGGCCTGTCATCAGAATCGAGACCAATAGCGAGACTTTGTGGGTCTTGAATCGAGCTGAACGGGCTATTGCCAAGATCACGTAGAGTTTAACACCGCAGAGACTCGATTATCTCTATCTATACAGGACATATTGTTTGGTCTTGATGTGATTGAGTAATTAGGAGATAATAAAATAGTGAATGATATTGTTCGGTATAGAGTGAGCATCTATCAACAATGTAGTAGATGTGGTTGCTATTGGTAGCAGTCGAGTAAGAGGAGCCTTGAGGGGATGATAAGTTACTGTCTGTGCACAAAGCAAACGCCATATGATCGGATCTATCCTTGGGGTTTACTTACAGATAGAACCTGCTAGCGTCCGTCTGAAACATTTTCCAAGACTGATCTCTTGTCTTCGTAGTAAGATGGCGGTGGGATTTCACCATTTGTGGTGTCCAGGGTACGTTCTTCGGGATGTGCGAAATCGTCGTGAAGTTCCCTCCCGTTTTTTCCCACACAAATAAGCAATATCAATTGGGTATTTCTAATAATCTTGCGCAGGCGAAGTAGTCTCCTTTCAGTATTGGCGAGATGTAGAAACATAGTCCCATCAGGACAGATGCAGAAGAACTCTAGTCTAGTATATGGTGAGGGGTTCCACAGTACATAGAGGGTGGCAGCAAAATAAAGCAAAGGACTATCCCCCCCGCTCCGCCCCCGCGTCCAGCGATGGATGATTAAATGTGTTCTTAACTTTTAAGAATTTTTGTTTCTTAGTAGAGATCACCCAACTCTGGTATAACCAATCCCTCATACAAAAATGAGGGCTTCAGAGAGGGAATGCCCAAGTTTCGCTATATGCAGGATTAATCCCCTGAAACCCCTAAAACATAGGGACAGTAAGTGATTGATGACAATGAATGGTGTAGATCAATGGCACTGTGAAGTCACCAGTGTACCCCCCTACAGCGGCGCGCAAAGCCAACTGCCACTCGAAGAAGGCATGGTGTTTGTTACTCTGCTTGGAGTTTGCCATGTTGAGGTCAGCAGCAATATGGAATGCCATCAATGATTTGGAGCGAGATCTTTTATTGCACATACGATAATAGCTCTTTTCTGCACATGTATTGCAAATTTGCAATCCGGCATCGTTTCAGACTTCTTCAATCTTAACTCTAGAAGACTGGAAGAAAAGAGCACATCGAGAGATCCAGGAAGAGAAGCAAGAGAGACGGGTCTCCTCCTATTACTCGACTGCCACCAACATATGCACCTTGATATCTCTTTTTCTTGATATCACAAGGGAGAGGGGTATCTCATAAACATCACAATCGATAATCAAAATCAACATCAAAATCAACATCAAAATCAACATCAAAATCAACATCAAAATCAACATCAAAATCAACATCAAAATCAACATCAAAATCAACATCAAAATCACAACCATCCATCACCTCACCTCACTCACCAAGACGACCTCCAACTCCTCATACTCCGGCACCTTCCACCCACCCTTATCCTCGCTCGAGAACCTCGCGACAATCTCCGGAATCCTCAACCAGCACACCCACCTCGTCAGAAAGTGAATCACTCGAATCCCCCACTGCGAATCCGGCATCGCCAACCTCACCGCGGTGACACTCAACTTCTGAATCTCATCCACAAACGGCCTCAATATCCTCTCATAATTCCCAACCGCCAGTCGCAAATCATTCGGATTCCGCACTATCTCCCCCGCGAGAACATACGCCCCCACAAACGCCGCCGTCGTGCCCATCCCCGTGAACGGCGACGGACAATAGCCCGCATCGCCCAGCAGCACGACTCGACCGCTCTTCCCCGACCACCTCTCCATCTTCACCTGCACGACCTCCTGACAGTAGAAGTTCCGCGTCGTCTTCAACCCCTCCAGAAACCGATCCGCTTCCCACCCGGCGTCGCGGAACCGATCCGTCCAGAACGCCTTCTGCGTCTCGATGTCCGCGCGCGGAATACTCGACAGCCCGGGCTCGTCGCTCCGCAGGAAGAAATACACCTGCGTCTCCGTGGCGTTGTGACTGCGCCGGAAGATCATCCGTCCGCCAGGACAGCCGTAGACTCTGCGGAGGTTATCGTCCGATGGGATCCGCGGGATGAAGAAATACGCGACGTAGACTCCCAGACGGCGGTAGGGATCGGGTGCAGGTACATCTGGACGGAGGAGGGCTTTTCGGATCCGAGACCCCTGCCCGTCTGCGCCGATGAGGAGGTCGAATGTCTCCTGTGAACCGTCGGAGAAGCGTACATGGACTTGTTCTTCGTCTTCTGTGAAGCTCGCAATCTCCCTCCCGAAAATGTACTCTACTCTGTCCAGCGTCTTTGTTGCATCATGCAACACACCCACCAAATCCCCCCGCATAATCTCATACTCGGATGTCAGGCTCTGCGCGCCCTTTCCGGAGCGATTCGCCAGAATCGTCCCCTGCACGACTCCCTCCGCGTTCACGTACGAGACGCCCTCCTCGGGAACGAGCCTGGCGCGTATGGCATCGAGGAGACCCGTCCGTTTGACGACTTCGATGCCCTGGGCGCGGAGGTCGATCTGGGCGCCTGTTTGGCGGAGGGCGGGGAAGCGTTCGACGATGGTTATGGTTATGTGGTGGTCCTGGCCGGATCTGGACCTGGCGAGGGAGAGGAAGTAGGCGAGCGAGGGCCCGGAGATGCCAGCGCCGGAGATGAGGATTTTGAGGGGCATTGCGTCCTTATCTTAGATTTGAGCAGTAGTGATGATAGAGATGTTAATAAATGAAGGACCGTAAGTGGAAAATTCAAGACATAGCTCCGTTCTTAAGCACTTATAAACGTAATTAGCTATACGTTGTAAAGAGAAAATATGGAAGCCTGGTACTGCAGCTAACTAACGACACCAAAGTACTACATACCACCCAATCACAATAATCACGCTCAAGAACCCATCCGATAAGGCAATTATGAACGATCAGAACAACGCGGATTCAACGTGCAACAAATGCGTTTCTAAAAGAGAATATGAGTCAAAAGGCGGTCGAGTCATAGTCGTCATGTGGTTGGTTCTTCATGTGACTTGTCCTGGAAGATAGGAGATCGCTGGAACCTTCGACTTGTGTACGGAGTATATCTGAAAAGCTCACCAAAACGGAATCTGGGATACAGGGGGCTGTGACTCAGACGCAGAGTGGACGACTTGTCTTGCTTGCGTTAGCTATTGTTGTAGGGGTTACTCTCATTGTTATGCGCTCCAGATAGTAGTAGTAGTAGTAGTATGAGTGCGATGGGCACAATAAGACTAAGATTTGCGGTCAGGGACCATGCGTGAGTTAAATAGGAGCTTGGTATACACAGTACAATACAATATCTACGTGAAAAAGATACTAGATACGGATAATACTGGCAGTGTTCTAGCAATGGTATTTCCTTTATTAGGTATTAGGTACGAGGCTGTGCTGCATACAGGGTCGTGGTGACGACCGGTATCGTCATCCATCATACTCGAAAGAATGGTAGACATGCAACACCGAACAACACCCTCAACGGGTATCAAGATAAGCGCAGCCAAACAATAGGAAATCGAACGCAACAAGTGGTATCAATCTAGTCGATCGCGCACAACGTGAACACTAGGTCCGGGTATCGTTGCGGAGTCAGACGTAAAGAGGGAGAGCAGCCACGCAAGCCACCACGTGTTTAAGGAAAGACGACTTGCCGGGTTTTTTGATGGTGAAAAGGAGATAAATATGGGTATCGTTGACATCCGCCACCTGGCACGTCCTTCAATGGCACATTATCAAGGTACAGCGCAAGAGAACACCAAAAAAGAACGGGAGCGGTAGATTATTAAAATAAGCGAGTTCGAAGAATGGGTGGGGTTTCCATCTGAAATCCTGCAGAATGATTTTTGTTTTTTTTGCCTTTTTTTTTTAGGAAGATTCTCATGGAGCGACGTCAGTCATCAGGCTGTAGAGATGCCAGAACGAGACGTATACCGCTGGTCCCACCACTTCTCAAACTCGACGACGCTCGTCCTGGCGGGAACCCTTCACGCGGCGGCCTGGATGGGAGCAGAGGTGGTGGCGACGTCAGCAGCAGCGGGAGCGTCAGCAACGGCCTCCTCCTTCTTCTCCTCCTCCTTGGCAGCCTCCTCAGCGGGCTTCTCCTCGGCGGGAGCGTCCTTGCTGATGGGCTCGGGCTTGTCCTCACCCTCAGGGATGGTCTCGGGCTCAGCGGGAGCGGCCTCCTTGTCCTTGCCGGACTTGACGGCCTTGCTGGGCTTGCGGAACAGACCACCAAGCTTGTTCTTGGGCTTGGCCTCGCCCTCAGAGTCAGAGGCCTCACCCTTCTTCTCCTTCTTGCCGAAGTTGCCGAAGAAAGAAGTGCGGCGCTTGTCCTTGGGGGTGGTGGCCTCAGCGGGGGTCTCAGCGGGGGGGGCCTCGTCCTTCTTGGCAGCCTCGCCCTCAGCGGGAGCAGCGGCCTCCGCCTCAGCGGGCTTGTTAGCCTCCTCGACGGGGTTCTCCAGCTGAGGAGCGGTGCTGGAGACAGCAGGGGTCTCCTCAGTGGCGTTGGCGTCCTTCTCAGACTTCTCGGTGGTAGGGCTGGTGACCTTCTGGAAGAAGTTGCCGAAGATGGAGGTACGCTTGTTCTTGGCAGGGGCCTCAGCCTTCTTCTCCTCCTTCTTGTCCTCGGTAGCCTCGGCGGCAGCAGGAGCTTGGGAATGTTAGCTATATTTCTCATTGATATCAAGTCAGGTCGACCTACCCTCAGCAGGAGTCTCGGTGGCAGCGGCAGCCTCAGCGGTCTCAGCGGGGGCGGCCTCAGCAGGCTTGGCCTCCTCAGCCTTCTCCTCCTTCTTCTCTTCCTTCTTCTCCTCAGCAGTCTCATCCTTCTTGTTCAGGAAAGCACCGAAGATGCTGGCGCGCTTGCGGGACTGAGAGCGGCTCTTGGCAGCCTTGTCCTCCTCAGCGGGGGCGGCCTCATCCTTCTTGGCCTCGGGCTCAGCGCCCTTGTTCAGCTTCTCGAGCTCAGCCTTGTAGCCCTCGGAAGCGGTGATGGTCTCCTTCTCAGCCTTGGCCTCAGTGACCTTAGCCTCGATGGCGGCGATCCAGCTGTCGCGCTCATCGGCAGAGCTGGCCTGGAAGGTGTGCTTCTGGCCGTTAGCCTTGATGATGAACTCGGAAGAGCCCTCCTTGGAGACGGTGACGTCGGCCTGTGCAGTCGTTAGCTTGTGTCATTCCCTCCGTGCAATCGTTCCATATCTTACCAGAGAGAGGATACCAGCGGGGGTGGCCTTGTCCTCAGCGCGCTTGGCGAAGAAGAGCAGACCCTTGCCAGACTGGCTGGCCCAGGCAGCGAGGGGGTGAGAGACGGCAGCCTTCTCAGTCTGGAGGTACTGAGAGAGGGACTTGACCTCAACGGGCTCGTCGTTGAAGTAGAAGTAGCGCTTGACGAAGCGGAGGCTCCTGTTGTCATTGTTAGTTTCTAATATCCCTGGTGGTCGCATGTCTGCACTCACTTCACGAGACCGGGGGCCTTGTAGCCCAGAACACCGTCGGTAGCGGGGGTGACCTCCTTCTTGGCCTCCTCCTTGGCGGGTTCCTCCTTCGCGGCCTCCTCAGCAGCAGCCTCAGCAGCGGGGGCAGCCTCCGTGGTCTCCGCAGGGGTGTCCTTGGGAGCTTCAGCAGCAGGAGTCTCAGTAGCAGGAGCCTCAGCGGGGGTCTCAGTGGCGGGCGCGGCCGCGGGGGTTTCCTCAACAGGCTTCTGGGTGTCCGACATGGTGAATTACGGGGAAGATTAGAATTTCAGTTAAGAAATTAATAAAAAAGCCGGTAAGAAAGGTGGGTTGATCTGGGGTATCAGGGGTATCTCAACAAGCAAAAACAAAGGGGAGCTTTCAGTGACGAAGAGCTCGGGTATCACAAGGGGACGCGCAGCAACCGGCTGATGGTCGAGAAGGAACCTGGGAATGGAACGGAGAGAGAGAAGAGAGGAAGAAAAGAAGCGAAAGAAGAGAAAAAGAGGGAGGGAGAGGGCAGAAAAAGTATCGGGAGTGGTAAGGGGGGGGGGTGTGAGCACAGGACCAGGAGGGCAGGGAGCGGCAGGGCGCTAGACGGCCTAGAGACGCTCTAGAGAGGGCCGGCGGGGACGACGAGGGGCGGTCTAGTGGGTGGACAATCTCCCTGGCCAGCTTGTTGTTTCGTTCAGGAGAAAAAAAAAATATGGTATGGTAATACTGCTAGACTAACTAACTAACACAAAGGGATCTGTAGAGTTAGCTTCGCTGGACTAGATCGCTAGAGCCACTCTGGTTCTCTAGCCTCCGTGCGCGACCCAAGGGGAGCTCGACCCGTGCAGTGGAGTATTATCCCAGGAACGGGCCCGTTTTGCGGTGACGGTACGTTGTAAAATCAACGACAGTCAATCTGCGAGTCTTGGTCTAGGACGACTCTAGAGGCAGTCTAGGGCTCGCAGATAAGCATCTATTGGATTGACGCTGCCCTTCTTTTGCCTGTTTCGTGTCGAATGCCATCGAACAATCCGCAACCCGCCAGAGCACGGGCGTCGTGTTCGTGACTCGTACTATGGATAACGGTATACTGTATACCAGGACATGATCCTCTTGATACCCGTCACTAACTGCTAGAGAATTCTAGGGACTGAATATTGGTTCTACATGTGATTTGCAAGAGGCAAGAATCAAAGTCAAAGCAAGACGCCTTAGTTTGCTGCCGCCACGCTGACCTGACAGGTCTTCTCCTCCTGATCAGCCGCCGGTGCTGCAGGCTGCACAACGGTCGCCCAGCCGGATCTGGAGAGCATCACGATACCGGCTCGATCGTGCATGCTGAATGGGCCACCGGCATCGCCAGCCTCTCTCCACTCGTCATTGCTACTAGGAGCAAGCAAAAGAATGGGAATTCTTCTGGAATTCGAGCCCTCTCCATCCTGGTTTCCACACGTCCAAGCGCTGCATCTGTCTCCGCTACCTTGGATCTCTCTCTTCCCCTCATCGTTGGGCTGACTCCGGGGTGGACTGGACGACTGGATAGTCGAGAGTCTCGAACCTGGACGCGCAAAGGACGAGAGAGTATGGTATCCAAATGATGCTGCCAGCTGGTGGCGTCTGAAGCCCATGCACCAGCCGGAACGCGCGATACGCCTGTCCTCCACCAGGGATCATCGGACCAGCGTCGAGCATAATAAGAAGAGTCGTGCAGAGTGTGCCTCTGCCATTAATCTTACGGGTAGTCTGCTCCGTAGTCGTAGCCAGCTCGAGAGACTTCAAATCCTGGCCAACCGTCCAGCGCATGACCGTTTCAAAGTCCCTAGCAGTCTGCCTGTTGCGATCTAGCTTTCTGTCTATACAGCCAACCAGATCACCGTCTCAAGTGGAGAGGCACACCACGGGCAGCCCCACCAGACCACTCGTTTTCTGCTTCTGTCGCGGTCCGAATCAGATTCAATCAACCCTGCACAAAGCACGCGATGGCAGAAAGCACTCTTCTTATTAGTTCCTGTTCGTGAGTGATTCTAATTGTTATTGACGAATCCTCGAGATGGACGTGATGCCATTGCTGAATCGATCCTCGAGGAAGTCGTGTAACCCTGACAAGGACTGGTTCAATTCGAGCCTATAGGACCGAGTAAACAGACGTTATCACTAGATACCAATAGATGCGCTCACGGTTCACCATCTCGACAATGTCATTATTCATTAGTGAGGCCCGGAGCACTCCGTAACTAATAAGAATAATAAGAATATTACTGCTGCGAAGATTGTGAGACGCGGCTGCTGCCAGGCCAGCAGAACGGACCAGCGTCCCACTGCGAATATCTGTTCGACCTCCCCCGTGGCCATCGGGCTGTTTACGGGTCGATCCTTCATGTCGCTTCCCAGTTTCAGGTGCCGGCACGCATCAAGCACATCGGGAACGCCATCCAGATTGGCGCTGACGACCTCTCCACCCGGCCTCCAGCGCGCTATCGTCTCATGTCTCACGCAACCGCAGACTCGCCGACTGAAACGCTGCTCCTCTCGCAGGGCCAGCCCTACCGCGTCCCCTAGAGCAGGTACCGACAGCCCTCAGGAGCGTTTGTTTCTCTACTACGCCGTACTTGACTAGACACTGGATATTGCTTCTTCGTGTTGTCTCTGACTATCATCACTGACTGGACCGCTCATCAACGGCCTGAACGAGCCCGTGGACCAGTCCGATCGGACGCTAGCTAGTGGCAGCCAAGGATCTCGACTGGCTTCTGGAATCGAGAACATGCGATCTCTGTCGAGCAGCAAGCAAAGGGAAAAAAAAAATCGTCAACAGCCCCTTTCTTTTCGGGATGGTTGACAGCCACGACGCCGATCCACTGATCTCACCCCCCCTTTCGCCCTCTTCGGGCAAGGCTCGCTTCCTGACTAAACAACCTTGGGAGGCTGCTCTGCCAATCCGTCCTCGCGGTCGGCAGCCGATCCCAAGTAGCCCGTTAGAGCATGAGCTTGCCATCCTCACCATGATTCAACACCCTGGCTTAATCGGAATACGTCCTAGTGGATGGTTGTCGCCCGCTTTCACGTTGGACGCGTCCAGCCGAGAGACGGCCGCACAATGGAAAAAAGATTAAAAATCAGAGGAAAAGGGAGAAAAAGACGAGGAGAGGCAGGAAACGGAGAGCACAACGGCCAGGAGGTGGGTTGCGGTCCCTGAGTCAAGACAAGCTCGTCCAGGATGTTTCGCGGAGCTCTTCCATGCGCGTAGATCCAGTCGATCGCTGGTCACGGGTGGATAGCGCCGTGACATCGTGCTGGCCGAGTTGGCGATTGTCTTCATTATTGCTACCCAGACATCTCGGGGACTACTGTTCTTTTTTCTGACAGTTGGTTCTCCGACGAGTCTGCCCGCAGGTTACTCTTTTTCTGCAGATCCTGAATCATCTGCGATCGAATCACACAGACTCCTGGTGGCATATTGATTATTCACTATTTGCTCCGTACTGTTTCCGAGATAAGGTCCACTCGAGCTCCGCGGTCGGACAACGGGCTTGTTCTTGGCGCCCGCAGCCCGAAAAGGCAGGCAGCTCTCGGGGATGCTCATCCATTCGTACTCTTTCCCGAACGAGTCCTCCGTCTCGAGAGCAGATGCCGCTCGGGAGCAGGGCAAATATTACTGATCATTCGTGACCTGTCTGCGACGGGATTCTCCGTCTTCGTTGGGGTACATCCCGTGCATCTAGACAGAATCGACAGTTCGAGACTCCAGTACCGAGTACGCAGGACGGTATACCAGATACGACTCCACTGGAATCCCCAGTTTCATCTATTATTATTCCACGCAATAGGATCCCACGTCAACCGGGGTCTTCCGGATCCCAGCCAGCTGACCATGCATCAGACGTACGGAGCAATAATGTGGCATCAATAAATAAATGCTCTCGGACAATTTCTCCCCGTCCCTTGCAGAGGCCCGATTCTGGACTGCGCCGTTGACAGGGTCCGGAGCCTTGCTTAAAGGCTGTTCATCCGCCACAGCTGTCATGGATTCGATGCCGTTGAATATTTCTTCCCTCACGTCTGATGAGTCCATAGTCCATACACTGCGGCGTTGGTTTCCTATACTCCGTATTCCCTTGCCGTGGATGTGTCAACCTGCACGTGAGAGGCTGACCTCGTCTCATTTCCCGTTTCGTAACAGCATGCAAATGACCACTGAGTATTCGCCCGCCGAACCTAACCATGAGTAGAACCAGAATCTCTACAGATGGCGCAAGCCAGTCTCCCTCATTCGCAAACGACTGCAGATCCGGGAAATTCTCCGGCCAGCGTATCCACGTCCCAAAGAAACAGTCATCCCAAAAGGCGGATGACCCGTTCCAATTATATCAACCTCTCCTTCCCACGGACCTCCGTGATCTTAACCAGCAACAACATTAGTTGTCAAAAATGAGAACATTGCCTGTCAGAGATTACTCAATAGCAGGCCTGATTTCAGGGCGCAAGCATCCCGTGATCGCTTGATCGCTCCCAGGCGCGGGCTTTTTATCCAATAGCAACCTCGCCCGCGTACGAGATCGTCCGTCGTTATCTACATACTACGAGGCCAACCACTCTGCTACAAAACTAGCACCGCACGAGATCGAGTACATCTTCACACCCCTCCCTCTCCCCGCTATCCATAGGCGGTGTGTAGGAGCCTCAGCAGCGCTCGCGTGAGCAAAACCATATTATGCATAACCACGGTACTGGTTGCGCTGTTATCTTTTCTGTAGATACTTCTCACTGGCTACTGTTTAACCCCTCCCTATCTATCCTTTCACGAATACTTAGTCTCACTCCCTGACATCATTATTTTAGACCATCAGGCGTCTACAG
Source organism: Paecilomyces formosus (assembly GCA_029606185.1). Classification (NCBI taxonomy): domain Eukaryota; kingdom Fungi; phylum Ascomycota; class Eurotiomycetes; order Eurotiales; family Thermoascaceae; genus Paecilomyces; species Paecilomyces formosus. Next base: position 3,131,279 of record JAPVCB010000032.1, read on the forward strand.
TAGTTATATAATAAAATGGTCATCTGACCATCCATCGCCATTTCCCCTCCCTTATCGAGGTGACCTGTTGGCTTGCTGTGTTTGGTAGGAATATGCCTCATGGAATGTGGCGAGTCGATCAAACTCTATGCGAATATAAAGAAAAGAAAGGAAAGTTAAAGTTCGTCTAAAAGAAACATACTAGAATCCTCCATCAATACGAGCATATACCAGTAACAGTAACAATACAACATGCCTGGCAGCAAGGCAAAAGAAAAAAAGGACACTAGTCATCTATACTTGGATAATTCGACAAATAAATGAAATAACTACAAGATGAACGAATGAATGAATGGGGAGGGAGTTTCCGTCACATCCCACGTGAGCCTTGCATGCCGACATACCACACCACGCCACGCCTCTGCATCTCGATCGCGATCGCGATCTGGACCCTCGACCCTGCTCCACGAGGCAGACGAGGGGAAAGGGGGGGCGGATGATCCGTTCTGTATCAGATTCTTCCGATCGGAATGATGCACGTAGCTAGATTGGGTCGGGTCGATCGGGTCTGTTGATGGGTTTTATCTTGTTTGGCTTGGTTAGTATATGGCATGGCATATTAATAGATATGATACTGGGTATCAGGTATCATTTTCAGGTATAGTAGTAATTATTTTTGCGTATTCGTTGCGCGCGCGCTTGTGCTCTACTTATGTATGGGACTATGTATGTAGTTAGAATATGCGTGTATACTTATACCTCTACATCCGCGTCTGCCATGGTTTTTCTTCTAGGTATGAGTATATTTAGAGTAGTAGTGCTACATACATACACATAATCAATCATTTCCATATTCCAATAAGATCCAAAATAGACTAGACTAGGTATTACATACCGTTCATGGCCAGAAGTAATTAAATACCATGTATCTATGTAGGACTTACTTTCTACGTGACTAGCAGTGATCTCGTGTTTCTAGTCGGTATTCATATACTATGTGGGAAAAAAAAAAAAAAAAAAAAAAAAAAAAAAAAAAAAAAAAAAA
>JAPVCB010000032.1:3132394-3229618 GCA_029606185.1 Paecilomyces formosus
GCCGGTACGGGTTAGGTTAGGTTTTTCTTTATTCAGTATTACTAGTACTCTTACTACAAAGAGTTATTAGCACTATTTACGTATAGAGCTGTGGAGTTGGCCAATTGGATTATCGGAGTGCTTACTGCGTAGGAGGATGTCCTATAGAGCACACGGTAATGAAGAGGTCTCCGGTGAATAGAATATGGAAGTTACGTAACGGAACTTTAGACAGATGGATATAAAGTTGCTCGTGCTGTGGCGATATTTGTCGGTCACGTACGTACTGAAGCTAAGATGTCTAGGTCGTGATTAATAGTATAGTATAGCTTAACTACTGCAGTAGTACCGTTACGAGGTTTTCAGGATGGGATACGCTTGAGTATCGTGGATGTTTTCTCGCTGTCCCCAAATTCGGAGCAGTGAGTCGACAGCCTTATTCACATGCATGATTGATGTAGTAACAACCTGTTCTATAGCAAGATCGCTCGAATACCACCGCCTAAATCGTCCATGTCGCTATGTAGCAATGCATCGCTGAAAATAAATATGTACAGTACAAACGACTAAATGCATCAAATAATATCATTCATCCGGCCATGGTGAGAACGTATCTGCCATGTCAATGTCAGTATCAAGCGGAGTAATAACAGGGATTGACTCAACTTACGCTGTGATACTCTCCATCCGCTCAGCTGTCAGCTTGAGGCCGACTCTCAACAGCTCCTGCGCGATCTGCGGCTCGTTTTCTCGTAGTTCCTCCCACTTCTCCGCGCTCAGGCACCATGCTGTGCAGTCTTGCTCCGCTGTCACAGTGGCTGTTCGTGGCGTTTCGCTGAAGAACGGCAGCTCCCCGCAAGGTCGACCCGCCACGATAAGTTCGAAATACTGGCCCTGTGGCAGATGATACTCCGCACGGAGCATGCCAGACTCGAGAAGGTAGAAGTTTCTGGGCAGGTCGCCCTCGTGGAACAGAACAGTGCCAGCGGGGTAGAACTCTTGCACAAAGTATGCAGTCGCAGGAAACCAGAAATCCTCGTTCTGAGTGGTCAGGCCCTGGAAGGTCTGCAGGAGCAATGGCAAGGGCTGCCGGAAAGTGGACCACTTCGGCGGAACCGCCGTAACAGCTTCATCTTCGCGCAGAGTCGTTGTCGCAACTTGGTGGAGATAGCGTCGCCGCGGGGAGTTGAACAATGTATCAGCTGACAACGGCGCACCATGTGCTTTGGGAACTTCGAGGTACTGGGTCGGCTGTTGGGGAGTTTCAGATAATGCTTCTTTGCGACTGTAGAATACCTTGAGGTAATCATTTTCGCAAAACTCCAGCGCCGAGTTCAGATCCTCGAATATCTCCACACCAGCGTCCTCATCCAAGAGGCCCACATTTTGCAGACTTCTTCCCACCTCCCCCTCGACGTTGATCCCCGCGATGATGGTCTGGACGTTCCTCTTTCGCAGAATTCTGTTGATGCGCGTGAACGCTTCCGCCGCCGAGAAATCCAGTCCGTAGACTCGTGAAAGGTCGAGCACCAGGAAGCGGATCGGACGCTGCGTGAATGCTTCCTCTTCAATGAGTCCTCGAGTCGTGTTCTCGACCTTGACGATCGTTCCAAAGAAGAGAAATCCAGCCAGCTTGATAATAAGCGTCTGCTGTCCGGCCTCTTTCAGGTACCGTTGTTGGATAGGGTGACGCCGGACTGTCGAACCAGCAATTGCACCAGAGTATGTTGCTCTAATAGCAGACTTACGTGATGTCTGGACGACAAAGTTGACACATGCAAGAATTATACCCACCAAGATACCAGCGACGAAGTCCCAGGCACCCATTGTGACCACGATGATCACCACCTGTAAGCGTCAGCGCAGTTATCACAGGCAGACGAGAGAAACGTACCGTCAAATACTCCAGTCTGTGCAACTTGCCCCATGTATCAACCAGCGCCTCCTCCATCAGCTCGATACCCAATAGGAAAATGAGAGCACCAACGACCATGATGGGTATGAAACCGATGATGACGGGTCCTACAAGGAGGATACCTCCCGTAGCTACAGCCAGGAGTATGCCCGCTAGGCGCGAGTTACCACCGCTGTCGATAAACAAGAGGCTGTTTGTGTAGACGAGATAATTCTATACGGGTTAGTATAGCCAACGCGGCGGTAACCTGATAACGTACCTGTATGCTGCCCGCAAATCCGGAAAGGGCGTTTGTAACTCCATGAGCAATAAGCTCTCGGTCGACGTTCAGGTTGTCTTCACCTGTCGAGATGCCTAAAGCTGGGACATTTATGGGGACGTGGAGCACACCAAAGAAGGTCAGTGCGAACATGGCGGGGATAGTGTCGACAAGAGCAGTCCAATTAACGGCGGAGAAATCTATCAATCAGTTAGCAGTGTCCGACCTATGTTGCTTTCACTCAACACTCACCATAGAGGGTATAGAAATGATACCACGGGTTATTTGACGAGGGAGCATCGAATACCCAGCCGCTGTCTCGCAAAGTGCTCAAAGGGATCTTGGCGATGGATATTATCACATAGAATAGACCCGCAACGACAATGAAGTAGCCACCAACAAGGAAGTTCGACTTGATAAAACGCTTGAGAACAAGAAGGAAAACCGCAAGCAACAAGGGTATCGTCCAAAGAAAAATTGTGTCAAACTGAAAAAGCTTGTGCAGAGTCTCAAGATTATATTCGAGCGAGCCCGGCAGTCGACCAGAGACTTCGACACCAGTGGCTATCAAGAACCAGCCCACACCGCCAATGCAGCCGATGAGGATATGGCGCGGGAAGAATCCAATGAGGGACCCGAGCTTGCAGGCGCCCATGAGGAAAAAGACAAGGCCTGTCAAGACAGAGCTCATTGAGAAAGACAAAATAGTAGTGGCCAGAACAGACTTCTGGTTATCCTCACCCACTCTATTCAGAATCATAAAGGCCATTTTGTGGAAGAAGGGGACAACTTCAATCATCTCACTGCCCACACCACCCCTGAAGATAGATCCGCCACTGGAAAACACCAGCTGAGCAATTATAGTACTGACATAGAACATCGAGATGCCGTCAGAACCAAGATCCGCAAATATTGGCTCTCCAAGGGGAAAGAGAATCATGCCGTAGGATAAAGCATCCAGAATGTTAAGCAAAAGTCCCAAGAACACGGAAGGAAGCAGGCTAATGGGCCGAACCACCCCTTCTTCCCATACTGTCCGTCTATCCCAAGACTTTGGGTTCAGGACGAACCTCCGGAACTGCTCACCCTTTGAATGGGCCAGGGTGAATATGTTCTGCCTCTTCGTAACTGGGATCTGGTTTTCAATATCGTCCATAGAGCCATAGCCGTGCTGCGGACTTGACCTTGACGGCTTCCTGATCAACGATGTCTGCTCGTTATCTGATGCTTCCGACTCGTCCATCACTGTAAGGGCCGGTCTCGGGGTCGCCTGCCCTTCACCATCCTCCTGTCCATCTGTGTCACTAGGAGGAGAATTGCGTATCATTTCCGTCAGTGCTGATGAACTGGGCTGGCGAGAGGGGGCAACCTGCGCTGACGGTAGTTCCGGGATCTCCTTTAAACCTTCTGTTGCGGAACTACTCGCTTTCGACGTTACCTCCGGATCATGTTGATCGGGCTGAATGAGATCCAGAATGGGCGGGATATCAGAGATCTTTGGAAGCGACGTGCCGCTCAGTGCTGATTCCGCATCGGACAACGCTAACGAGGCCAGTTCCGCCGTCTGTTCTCGGACGCCTTGAGAGGAGTACTGCGCGGGATCTGTGAATTGCTTATCAGTATCGAGGTTTACTTCTTCATGCCTACCCGTTGGTGCTAGCAAAACGCTATGTCAGGATGGCATACCTTGGGAGCCATGGAATAATGACCGATGGTAGAAAGATCGAGCAGGAGTCCGCAGACTGGTGCCAGTGTACGGGGTCTCAGGTCTCAAAGAACCGGAGGCAGTGTTGTTATAAGAGGGATTTGTTGGACCTCCTATCGGCACAGCAGCTTCAGAACCGTTCTGGACCCCCTCCTCCGCCATTGTAGATTGTTCATGGCGTGACAGCGCCGAAGCACGGGAGTCACTACGGCCGCGAGATGTAAAAACACCCATGTCGATGCAGCTCAGGGCCGCGAGGCCTGCGGAGCAGCCGATAAAGCCGGACAGCCAGTCTCACGCGGAGATGTGCGCTGGTAGCTCTCCGGCCGTGCGGACAGGGTCGAGACGGTCAGAAAATGTCGGGATCCTGGTATATCGATAAGGATGACGCAAAGACAGGAAGAAATCGAACAAGTGGCATTGCTAAGTGATGGAGGACAGAGGGACACGAAACGATCAGAGCAGACGATGCAATAGCGTCGATACAGATAAGAGACGGCTCATACGACTAATTGCTATCTCCAAAGGAAATCGGCCAAAGTCAATCAGTCGGTTATGCTTTTATCGCGGTGGAACTGCCATGCATTCCGTTGCACTCAGAACCGCAGGCGCCCTCTCTAAGTACTAGCTCGCGTGGCTCTCCCGTGGTTATGCTCCTCAAGCGAGCTCAGCAATCGTTTCCCGGTCTTTGCGAGAACACTGCTCTCTCAGAATCACCCTGATTCTTGATAGCCAGAAGAAAAAAAAATCTCCTTCTCAGCTCCTGCTCGGGCCAAGATACACTAAACGGCGTCTCCTGCCCGCCGCATCGTGCTTTGACATCGCCAGTCTAAGTCTGATGGAGCTAACGGGCATTTACCGACGTTGACTGGCCCCGATCCTTGTTCCACAGGCGCAAGCACCACTCGTGTTGGCGCCATCCCAAGTGCTCCCCGCCTAGCAGCAGCGCTAGCAAAGGAGGATTGACCGTGAACGAGGTTCTACGAAGCTTGACGAACGATGCAAGCTGTCGCTCCACGGCAGATTACCCGATGAAGATCCTCCTGGAAGCCCGCAGACTCCTAGAGCTGGAGACTGCACCGTCTGACGGCTGGGCTCACATATGCGGTCAAGATTGTCTCGGCCTTGTATGGCTGAAGTTAAATCCACATAGCATATCGTCTATACCCGATGGAACCTGTTAGCATATCTTATGGCCCACCGGGTGGTTGCTCTGCCAGTCCTATAAAAGTGTAATTCCTTGTTGCCTTGATCCCTGCTGCTTCGTCTTGAGTGATGTGATGAGTGCTGTGCTGTCTTCCTGGGCTGGGAACGATAATTCTCTACGAGACAAGGCGGGAGACCACCTGGGTAGAAGTAAGCAGTTCACATGCTACGGAGTACTCTGTACTATCATTGCGATCACTGCAGGGACATGAGCTAATACTGCATTCTCGAGGTCCAGTAGGGCAGAACGACAGCATGCGTAATCATCATTGTGTCTGGAGTACTCCGTAATTATATCTCTACGCATAGTTTGGGTATCTCAACAAAACGCTCCAACTCCGTTAATTTGCACCGTGGACGAGCCATTATTAGCTCAGTCGCTGGAGGAACCCTTGCGCGATCAACCGTTCCACATCGCCCTGTCGCACATAGAACTGGCTATTTTTGGTCAGGTTGATAGCCCTATAGGGACAACTCTGGTTAGCATAAAGATCCCAAACCGTTATCAATAGCCAACATACCCGTATTCTGTCTGGATCTCGCCTGCATCCTTGAGAACACGGACGTCGATAAACAGGTCTTTCGGAGGCTCCAAACTGCCGGTTAAATCGATATCGGTCCATTGGCCCTTATATGCAGCCAGTAGATCACTATATTGTCGGAAGTATTCTTCCTCTTCTGGGCTGAGAGAGCTCTGACCACCACTTTGTGAGCTCACCGGGCCCTCCTCAGACTCCACGGGCTGCTGCTGTTCCAGTACGTCAATGCCATTCCAGCACATCTCCTCCAGTTTCTCCGTGCGCACACGGTGGTAGGCAAGCAGACATCGCTTGTTGCGTCGCATGCAGAGGTGGTCGACGAGCAGTGCACATGCAATCGCTGGTTCCGCTGATGGATTGAACGACCCCTCGAACGGGGCCAGTGTGCGCGCAGTATCCTTCTCGAGGTCACGAACCTCGCGGGCTACCGCCCGTACCATCTCGGTCTGATACGGAGGAAGATGGGCGAGTGACTGTGTCCGCTTCGCATGTTGGACCTGCCAATCGTGGATAAATCTCATCAGCGCTCCGTTTCAGGGTCGAGATCGGCCTCACGTACCAATTTGTTCCCAATATCACCGTACATGTCTGCGATTTTCCAGCTTTCCAATAGAACTATGAGCAGAACGTGCGATCGAGGCTGACGTCGATAAGCGAAAGCAATCAGCTACTGGAGACTATCCCGCTTAATCGGTACGCGCTGCGGGACGTGTCCGTGTTTGGCGGTGACTAACTGCTACTCTAGATTTCTGTAGGACCTCTATCTATTTCAAGATGGCGCGAAATCAACCAATAAGCGTCTTCGATGGTCTAACGGTTCATGATTTCCGCTTGTCACCTTCCAAAGGAATAAGCGCGGGAGACCGGGGTTCGACTCCCCGTCGGAGAGTTTATTTTTTGCTTTTTTTGGTCCTTCCTCGATGGAAGCAGCGGTGACTGCGATCACCTCTTTTCTTTTTCCCATCTTCTCCCCATTAAAAGTGTCACTGCACAGTTACGCTGTCTGTCAACTCTCATCAAGCTTCCTTGTGGATCATATTCAGTCTTGTTTTATTAATGCAAATGCCTACGGGCCTGTGAACTATTGTACATACACCAGAGCATCCAAGAGCCGCTAGGTCCGTCTCAAGACAGAGAGCAGCGGGATGACTGTCAAACAGAAGAAATCCAAACAAGTCCTTGGGACAAAATGCAACATGCAACCAGATAAACGCCCAGATGGACCGTCTCAAACTCCAGAATCTCCCACCTGAAAGACACTTGCCCAACATGCCACCGGAATCCGAAGCTGAAACAAGACATACAGATCATGATCTTCGTCAGCCACCAAAGACCCATTACGAAAGATGCATCAGACCAAATTAGGTGTCCAGCCACTGGTCAAAGTCCTTCCCGACTTCACTGATGTTGGTGCCGTGGCTCAAGTCCCAGATTTCATGTCCATCCGGGAGAGCCTGCACAGACGAGTGGTAAGGGGCATCAACAGTGTACTGCTGTGGGTTCGAAGTCACTCCCGTACTGAGAGGGAAGTAACCGTTGGCACCACTATCTGCCTGCCAGAGAGTATACTGCGAGCAGTTGTAGGCTCCGTTGCTGCCGTCTGTTCCTCTGGGACCGTTGTCGAAAGCTAGCAACTGGGGATCAAGCTGGCTGTCATCGGACTGGCCAGGCGTTGTGACGTTGGAGGGCGGCTGGAGCAGCTCATGATGAACAGCTCCTGGGAGACCGGAGAGCATAGTAGATGGGCTATTCTGAAACCCCGGGAGCCCCATCTTGCGGAACCGGACATCTTCGACATTGGGGCCCATCATGCTTGGGTGAATGGACGGCTGCAGATAGTGCATGTGCTCCGGAGGTGAAAGCATGCCGGCAATGGGTCGGCCAGTGTTATTCATCTGCCACGAAGACCGGTTGGAACCAGTGGGACGAAACGAGTCCCTATCGTACGGAGTCGAAGCACGGCTGTAGCTGCTCTCGCAATCACCGCTCCTTGCCCGCTTGCGTCCTTGCATCGAGTGAAGATCATAATCTGGGTCACCAAGATCGCTGGGCTCTCTCTCCTCCAGGAAGCGCTTTTTCTTGGGTGGAGTCTGGTTCTTATTCGGTGTGAATTTGTACCCAGGATGGGCCTTCTGGTGGTTGTCTCTCTCCAGGACTGCAAGAAGCTCGAACTTCTCTCTAACCTCCGGCGGCTCCAGGGGCCAGCTCTGACCGGATACTCTGGAAACCACTTGATGGTTGTTCTGCGAGCACCACTCCTTAGTCCTGTCTGCATACGCAGAGCGGTAGAGCATGAAGGAGTTCATTGGCCTTCCGATCCTCCCAGCTTTCTGGGCTTCCTCGTGACGCACTTCTGCAGGCCTATGCACCCAGGCTTCCATGTCTTTGACTGGGATGTTTGTGAGGTGTGCAGTTAGCTGGCTCAATGGGGCAGATATGATCGGGCTAGATCCTCTGTCTGGCTTTGCCTGCTTAGCCCGACGTCTTGCCCTGGGTGGCCGGTTCACTCTGGGTTTGTCGCTTACAGTCTTCCTAATAGGAAGAGGGGAATCAAGAGAAGCAGTTGACCTTTCGCTCCTTGCTATGATTCCTTCATCAGCAGCTGGAGGAGGCGTAGTCATCTGGACTGGCCGCACGAGCGCCTATCGATACATGTTAGTGGTACAACTTAATTTGCCATATCCTAAGGTTAGACTTACTGGATGTTGCATTGCCAACATCTGGGAGCAGTTATTGGGCACATGGTAGCCGTTGAAAGAATCGTATCCATCCTTGTCTTGTTAGCATTTCCTTTTATCTTTGAAACTGAAGGTTATCGTCACTTACAAATGCAGTTGCACCTGCTGAGCGAAACATCATATCATGCGCAGGCATCTCAGCGTGCAGTACTTGGTTGCCAAAATGTTCATTGTGGTTGTATGGATGCTGTTGAAGGATTGCACAAGATCCTAGTTGACTTTGAGTAAACTGCTCACTGTGTGTCGATTGCTGTGGCGACGGCGGAAGCCCGCCATTGATGGTCCCTGTGACCATCACGTCCGATATTACACTTGCAACAGTGTAGAAAATGGAGGATTCTGTCCTTTGCAAGTGTATCGATCACCCAGACGACCTTTATGGGCAAATCACTGGAAAATTGAGTGGCGGGGCTCTATGAACAATAGAACCTGGCTCAATGGTGACAATGTGAGTGAATGGGTATTGGGGTTGTTGTGTGTTATTGTCCTGTTCTCTATTCAGGTGGTCGTCCGGGGCAATAGAACCTGATGGCTGGTTCCGCAAAGGAAGACGCCGATGTGTACGACCACCGTTCCTCGAGCAACTCGCAATTGAAGATAAGCCACGTTGAAATGCTGGTTCGCTTTCTCCCTTCTGAAAAATAATCGTCCTCTGATTCAACCAGACAGCGAAGATTGGAAACGAAGATTGCACGGACAGTGATCAAATGGCTAACATAGGTCTGCATCAACAAGGAACTTTTCCTTGATATATCCAAAGGCTGATCTGCAGGATATATGTAAGAGAAGGTATCAGAAGAGATAGTAAAGGGATATCGCACTGCTTATGGCTGAAAGTATTGCGGAGACTGAATCTAGATCCGGATGTAGGAAGATACCTAAAACTGGGTCCAAAGAGGACCTGGCGGCGGCAGTGCGATCAGGCAGTGCCAGCAATCAGGCTCTTAGTGTCCAAATGCAGGTACTGGCGGGGAGATGTCTCATGGAACTCTTTGTTCACTCATGAGATTGGCGACTGTATGCCAGAACCACAACGCTGAAGGTTAAGCTTTCAAATGGATCAAGGCTCTTTGTCCTGAGGAACAGACTGCTATACTGGGAATGCGACAAGGACACTTCTTCAGCTTGAAATGCTACAGTTTTTGGCTGCTTGCGGTGGTAGGCGTTCCTTGATATAGTTCACTGCACAGCAGTGACCCGGTCAGGAGACGAGGAGAAGCAGTTTGAAGCCCCACACACTGGCCACTGCTTAATATGAAAAGAAGATCTGACGGTTGGGAAAAGGTACGAGTTGATGTGTGTCGAAATGATATGCACCAGACTCCTATTTACCTACTTTTTGCAGTTGCCACGAGTAGTCCGCGGTTGTGTCCAGCCCAGGCAGGCGATGCTTGGCTCACTCTAACCCAACAGTGCTGATCCAAAAGAGATTGGACCATAATCGAAGAGAGGGGTACCATAGGGCGATGTCTTCTAGGATGCAAACGATAGGTAGCAGTCCGTCAGACGCCGGTTCTAGCGGCTACCTAGGGTGAACAAACAAGGTCCATGAGAGGGTTCTCGTGGGCATCTGGACGAACCCTGCAAAACATCCCAAACCGCCGACAGGGGGATGCCAGCGGCAGAGGAAAATATGGATACGATGCAGGCAAGCTCGCAAACGCCCAGGCACATTTCCATGGGACATCTTTTGGGGTGCGACCTGGGATAGAAGCGGAGCCACCAGAAGATCCCCTGTCAACGCTAGTTTACAAACTGGAGCCGTCCGTACTTTTTTTTTCGCTCTTCCTACGTTTTATTTACGCATCCACCAAATACCGATCTCGTTTTCGCTATTACCGGGTGCTATATGACGGACCCTGTTAGTACAGGTCGGATTCTATGTAGGCCGGTGGGAATTCAACCTACGAAACAAAATTATACCGGTTCTATGAAGACAGGATTTATAGGAACTAGACCACTCCGGACTCGAATTATCCGTCCTGCAGCTTATGATGCGAAATATGGTCGCCAGTCCCTGTCATAAAATATCTTCATTGGTTCTCCGAACTGTCTAATTTTTGAGCCCAAGCCACACCGCTATCGAGTCATTCCCTGAGAGTCTCTTCCCTCAAATCTCTCCCGGCGTCTAAGTTGGCCCTACCAATCGTGCCTATTCAGGACAGATATTAGTGAAAGCTCCGGCGAGATCGTGTAGCATATTGCTGGTGGTACCCTTCTAGGGGGAGCGGCATTATGATCGTATCACGTGGATGCTATCTGTATGGAGCAAGTACACAAAAAGATCAAGGAAGTCAAATCGCAGCTATCTCTTATTGAACCCAAGTTGCGAACAGCATCTTCCCCTTGTGACGATCCCAAGTCTCTATAGGCCTTTGCGAAAGTGCCTGATATCACTGATGATTTCTAGCTCCCGTTATTACCATGCAGCATTCAATGTTCGGGGGGTGTTGTGGTGGATTCCGTGAAGGAACCAACGTGCGAGCGATGTTGCGATCTACTGCCATTGGCGCGAAAACTCCCCAGGTTTGTTGTATTCTCCGCGATTCCATTGGTTCACTTCCTTGTTTATTACCGAATGGTATCGCAATTACTAAGCTCTCTGGTCCTTAGTGTTGCTGATGGACTGCGCCGCACGGTATCGGCAGGGATGAACGGCGGCTGGATTATGGGCCTAAAATGATCGCTCTTCACGATGACGGGCCAGTCGCACGATTTCTTATCTAAAGATATACATGGCTAGAGAGGGGTAAGGGTATCCAATCATTTAACCGTACTGAATATGAGGCTTGATATGATGCGTTAGAAGCTTACTTGGCGCGAGTTCGAATGCTAACGGCTAAGCCAGGATCTATCAACGGGATCGACCAAGTCGAGAGCATCAATGATCTACCGGCTCGCAACCTTCAGCAAGGGTCTAACCTAGTGACTCTTCGGCGTCATGTTGGGATTTCTCCGGCTGCTTGTAGGGTAGTCAACGTCTTGGCCAGTATATCATATGGCGGATGATCCGCCAACTCCATACCCTGCCCTTTTGCTGATTTCTCCCTAGCGCCCCTCTAAACGCTGTGGAAGATCATGGACTACCGCAGGGGCTGTATGCCACAGGTACCTCGGTCCACTTGGCTCATCATGATTTCAGGATAGCGTTGGTGATATTTTTACATTTGAAAGAGAAAATGATGGCTGGACCCCGTGCACGAGCATCTGGATAGCTTAACTATAAGCGGCGAAAAAAGCATCAGACGTTTCAGAGTGCTACTTATCCAGTGCCAGAGAGAGATTGTCGAATTGAGTTTGATGCCGATGACCTCGGCACCATCAATTGAAGCGAGAACTGAGCCATCTGCTGGATACACAGCGGAGTAAGACGCCACGGGCTTCAGAAGTAATTCTAGCATGTGGAGAAAATTGAACTTGCAGCTACGTGGTAGGGGTCAACTAGCAGTCCTGGGACCACACTCGGAAAGTCGGGTCCTATGAGATTGCAGATCCCCCATATTAGACGATTTACACGCCGCTGGTCCCATCTAGAGATCACTGTTTCAAGTTTTCCGGAGATCGAACGATCCTTTGTTACCGGTTCGTTTCAGTCATCCCATACCAGCCTTATGATTCGAACTCGCGATTATACTTAATTTAGACTTCACATTGGCGCACAAGGTGGCTGAGACTGGAGTCAAGAACGAGTGGTTAGTATTTTGAGAGCACCTTGGCTTGGGGCCACACCAGGCAAGTTTCTCTGATTGTATGGTGCCCAGACCTTCGTGTGATACCTCTAGAAAGCAAAGGGATTACGGAGTATTCACTAGAGTACTTCGGCTGAGGTTCGCCGGTGGTCCCGCATATGCTGGACGCAGATCAACCGAATGATCGCCCGTAGGGAGGTTCTCCAGATCCCGCTGTATATCTACTATCCACAATGACCCCTTAGATGAATGATCTGATCTACAGGAGAATTTGCAGCTTCCTCCCTCTTAATGAGCCCAGGGACGCATTGACAGACTTCAGTCCCGTCCGTTTTGTTAAAACAAGATTACAGTCGAGAACTTTGTCTATTTTTGTCGCTGTATAAATCTTGAAGCGAGCTAAAGATGGCCTAAACTGCAGGTCTGACTCTGACTAGGGTTTGGGCGAGAGCCCCTTTACGAACAATGGCGAGCGATTGCACAGGCCGGCGCTATCATGTGCTGGTTGATGTACACAACCCTCGAGTAGTACGCAAGGAAGTCTGCTAGGTTGTCGAGCGAGATCTCCTATCACGGTATATATCACTGCAGTGTCACTGTCACGCAAACTATATCACGAACTCCTCGAGGCGAATGAATAACATGAGAACCAGATCAGTGTTTTAATTTCCCCGGCGCAGAGACATCGATAGCGATTGACACTAGAGGCCGTTGAAAGTGACAAAAACGTGGAATAATCTCGCGTCTAAGCAAGTCAGTCTATCCCAATAGCGCTAATTTCAGAGCAACTATAGCTCAACGTGGAGGTTAACTTTAAATGTGTTAGCCGAGCTCCCCCAGATCAACGGCTGATCAACCCGCGTGGACCCTGTGCGCTAGAGCTGTCGGCAACTCAACAGTCAACACAGCCTGGCGGCGACCCAATTCGGAAACCGTCTGAAGTTCACCAGATAGGCATCGCAAAGCTCCGGATGTGCGTGGGTCTTCCTCCCCCACAAACAATAATGTCAATAGCTTGGGGGACTTAGTCGTCCTATTATTGCAGTCCTTTTGGAACCAGTTTAGTGAGTTGATTAGGGTGCCGTCGCTTCGCTCTTCGCTCTCCCAAGCGCAGATCGTCCTTCCCGTCTATTGATTATTCGTGGTGCAGCACATGCTCAAGAATTGCACTCAAGGATTCGGTGCTATATGACGCTAGAATACTTCACGTGTCGATCATACCACTCCATCTGTTGGGCTGGTTAAGAACCAACGGTGAATCTATATTTTCTAGTTTGTTTCCTTGGCGCCGTGCCAACACTTTCCGGCTTATCCTATCCCTGTCGAACACGGTCCCATTGGTTATATTTGGCCACATGCGCTCGGCCCTCTCGTTAAAGGGATGCTGGCAGACGCATCAGTGCGTGAAGACTCACTGATCATGGGCGAGGCTAGCCTAGGAGTACATCTACGACGTCAAATTGATAGGTTACTCTCTTCGACGGCGCTTGGTTATTGCTTACGCAGTGAAAGGAGCCGTCTCATAGCTCCAGACGATTTACCGCAGCTCTTAAGAGGCGCGTAACTAATAGTAGCTGAAAAATCGGGTATCGGCCCCGACGCCGAGATCGAGGAAACCCTTCAGGCACAAATGAGGTGAAATCAGAGCGGCTAGACGAAGTCTCTGGCGCGGGTTGATACAGACGATTAACAAATTCTTGCGTCTCCAAATGACGATCACCCAGTCGTCTGCTTCTTGGAATATGGTAGAGGAGTGTGCACCAGAATAGGAAGTTCCTGTATCCCTGCTAGAACAGGGGACCGAATGACATGACGTCTGATTTACGAGGCCACCAGGTCTGCTATTTTGATAGAGCAAGAACGCCTGGTTCGACCGCAGGAACGACACTCAAACATGGAGCAACGGTTGCCCTACCGCACAGTTGGGATAATCAGGGTCCGACAGGCTGGTTGACTCGGCTTGGGGGGGGCAGTTCCCCCGCTCCTGAATCAGACACGTCAAGATCGGCTTCTCGGGATGCTGTCTCCCAATCCACCTCGATCACTGCTGCGGGGTGTGTATTACAGGGAGGCGTCGAAAGGGAGTACAATATCATTCGGGATTCCCAAATTCGACAGAGCCCGCTTGTCATGTTGTTGAAGCGCCTCCCTTTTGGTGCATGGCGGAAGATCACGCAGTGATTGGCATGATAAGTGTCAAATAAAACCCTAGCACGGGGTCTTGCCTGTCGCTAGGTAATCCATGTGATGGCCGTGCTGTATACGAGAAACGATGGACTCGCGAACGGAGCACTTGGTGAACACTTCACCTGCTATTCTGCTTTCTGGGTAAGCTGCTGTGGCGAGCGAAGAATTCAATGGCAAGTTAGGACGCACACGCAGTACTTTTGCAACCTGAGCACTAGAGCCAGTATGAAAACGGCCACTACTTACACTGACGACCAGATGAAGGCTCTCACTTCCACCAAACCTACAGACTCACGCGCAGTTGCAGGCTCAGTAGCCATTGTGGCACCCCTATATCCTATTAGGCAGATCCCGTCCCTCCCTATTTCACGCACCGGCCCAGGCGGTAACACAATCGAGGCGTGACCCCGGCCAGTTTCTATTGAAACTGTGCATAAGAGTGGCCTAGAGATTGTTACACCGATCTATCATGGAGGGAAAAATGCCCGTCATGTCTTGGCGCTTCTCTCGGTAAACGAGGACAATCGCTATTTGCGATTTTCTTTGCTTCTTGTTCTTTTTTAGAACAATCCATTTGTCGTTCTCTTATCATATCGAATTGAAGGGTATCCCCTGGCTGCATCTCCCAGGAGTTAAAAGTCTATTGCTGGCTTTCTGCGGTTTCTCATCGTGAGTTCCCAAACGATAACCTTTTCGTGCATACCTCATCCCTGTTGACTGTACATTCGAGAATCACGGTTTGCATCGGTGAGGACCCTGCTCTGCGAGTTTCAATGCATCGCTCTGAGAAGGATTGTCACACTGTACGCGGTGAATCGTACTTTACATCTCGCCTCCCTTCCACTTGGTACATGCTTGTCCGCGATCTGTCGACATATGACTGAGAATGCCTACTCTCCGCGACATACTGAATGTGCCTCACTTCTCGTTTCCCAATTTCGCTTCACCGTGCCATCCGTATAGTACTTTAGCATGTCGGGGTGCGCGCGCCCCATGAATAAGGCGCGATGAGAAATGAGTCGGTTACCAACGAGACAGTACATATTGTATGCTATGTATGTACTTCAGGAGTGTGCAGACGTACGTATATTACCTAACTTACCATCGGAGATCTCCCCAGCATGGGGTCCGATTACAATACACCTAGTACTCGGAAACCCGCCTTAATCGGGAAATCAGGACCTCGATACCTACCTCTCTACTAATCCTCGCACTTGCATCTAATTGTCACCAGACGATAAAAAGATACATCCCACGTAAGTATCCGCGAGTACCCTCTACTACAACCGAAGCAAGCGGGGAACGCATTGGTACTTTCCTCCCCGCCACCATTACCAAACCCCAGGAATATGAAAATGTATGCAGTCAGCCGCTCCTACCTTACCTTTTCACTACCTGGTTATTTTTCTGTCAATAGTCAATGATAATGCCTGGCTTTGCACATCGCTAGTAGCCACTACGGTACTCCATATAGACGGTAGAGAAGACGCGTAAGTCGAACCCGGCCAATTGAGCCCGTAGCAAACAATCCGTATTGTCCTCGAGTTGCCATTTCTAGAATACGAACCAGACAGGGCTTTAACGGCAAGAAAATGCGGCAGTGAGAAAGAGACGAGACAAGCTTAAATCGTTTCATATCGAATCTGCTCCTAACGGATGCCGCGGCTTAAGGATGTATGGTGTACTGCTGATGTTGCGTGGGGTCTAACGTGGGTTATTTGGTCTGTCTCGAGCAGTGTCCCTCGTAGAGAACAGTGTGTATTGGATTTGGTTGACATGCCAGTTAATATTGGATGCTAGTATCTGATTATAGGCCCTTTTCCTTCCAGGTACCTTGGTGGGTGCGTAGTTCGACGAAATTCCAAAGCTACTGCGGTGAATATCGGACAAATATATACATTCTCTTCACGGCCCACGATAAAAAAAGTACTGTAAACTCGAAAAAATCCAACTTCTCGCTGGAATTGCGAAACACATCTCTCACTGAATCCACTGGAAGGAAACCTCGAAGAGACAGTAAGCCATGCAAAAAGGAAGAAAACTAGAGGGAGAACAGGTGACGGTTGGGTGAAAAGAGAAAAAAAAAAGAAGTGTATCCAACTCCCCCGAGCCGGAATCGAGCCGGCGACCTTTCGGTAACAATGGAAACTCCTATTACAGCCGAACGCCATATCCAACTAGACCATCGGGGGTTTTCGGGATGGCCGATCGGACGGTTTTTGACTACAAGAGACAAATATTATTTTAAGCGATGTGTTCCTGTCGAGGCGATACGATAATTTGCAACTCAGTTTGCGAGGTAGATCGAGCAGGGGAAAGCATGAATGGACCGCTGAACTACGTAAGAACCCACTTACGAGGTAAAATTCGGAGGACTCATCCCTGGTCGACGTTGTTGGGGAAAGCTACTTAGCCAACACATAAGGCGGTGAATGTCACAGTCTTAACAGCTCTCCTAGGCTCATCTCTCACCACGGAATGCCTACGTTGTCCAAGGAGATCAGAGATGTCTCTTCCATTCAATGATTTGCTTAGAGATCTTATTGTACAAAACGAACTTGAGGAGTACAAGGCTGAGTTTTAAATAAATAATGCGATCCCTGTCATCTTCCATTGCCATGACCTGCGAAGAATCCGGTCCTCATCGACAAATGAACCCAAATAATTGAAACGAAAGCAAAGAATAAAGTTGAGTCCCCTCCAACATCAGAAGTAAAAGCCCACAATGAAATATCAAGGCTGGGCCCATAGTAGGAAGCCCTAGCAAGAAGAGATCTTTTTTTTTCCTTTGACATGCATACATTACGTATTGAGCAAATGCAAATACCAACCCGAGCCCATTCACACAAGAGGTCCCAGATGGTCTATAACTCATACATCACCAATATCTATCAAAAACAAACATGACGCGGGTTCGAAATCCAAGGTACGCCGAAACGAAGGTAGAGAGGGGAAAATCCAGTACTTATTGATTGCTCGGATTTCCCATTTGCTGTCCACCAGGAGCAGGCGCCTGCGCCTGTGCCTGTGCCCGTGCGTGTGCCATCATCTCATTCTCTCTCTGCCTTCGCTCTTCCTGCTCCGGTGTCATACATTTCACCGGCGGAGGGATTGGTGCATCTGGCGAGCTCCGGCCCATCAGCTTGGGACTCGGCTCAAGTCGTTGAATCGGAGGCAAGATAGACGCAGCTGCCATGCCGCCAGATGTTAATGGCCGGGGAGAATGCTTTGTAGGACTGAGTCCAGACAAATGAATGCCCTGCGAGCCTTGAGGAGGTGGAGTGTGGGAAAAAGAGTTTCCAGCAGTAGGCGTGGCGGCGGAAAATGAAGGAGGACGGCTGTGGCCTGAAGAAGACGGAACAAAGCTGGCGCTACTTGGACGGGGTGTCTGGTGTTGTCCAAAAGGAGTAGAAGAAGCCGCCCCATTTTGATATGCGGGGGATGGGAAACCTGCGAGGGGACCGACATCACGATTGCCCTGAGTGGGAGACATAGGTGGCCGGTTTTGAATAGGCGAGGGGAAAGAATGGCTCTGCGTAGAGTGAGAGGAGGAAGGCCGAGGGGAGTTGAACGTGCCCCTGTTCAGATGCGCATGTGGAGTAGGTGGTGCGGTATAATTTGCTTGTTGAAAGGGTTGTGGAGGAGCTTGGCCGGAGGTAAATCTAGGTTGATACTGCACCGGCGACATTCCGGCGCCGTTGATGCTTTTTGATGGGGAGAAAGGAGGTCGAATGTGACCATCAGAGCCAAAACTCCCATTCATGAAAGACAGTGAACGACGTTCAGGCGAAGCAGGAGCGGGGCCTGTTTGCACCGATTCTTGAGCGCGAGCTGCCTGAGAAGAAGGCTGCTGCTGAGATACTTGTCCGAGCAATGGACCACTGCCGGAATTCTGAGCCCATGTAGGTGCAGGTACATTGTGACCGGTTTCAGATGGATGAGGGACAGAAATGTGTTTGAGCTTCTTTGGCGTAGGAGAAGCACTGTCGTCCACGCTTTTCCGCTTTTCTCCATTGACTGCATCAGTCGTTGATGGCGGCGAAGAAGAACCTCCGACACGGAACTTGAGGGGTGGAAGCTTGGGGCGTTTTGCTTCCTCTTCACGGCGCTTGCAGTCCTTACACACAAAATGGAAATCCTCCTTCTCCGCTTCTTGCTGAGGGATCCCTAAGCACTTGCTGTGCTGCCAGACATTGCATCTCTCGCATGCGACACTGTGAGAACCATCGTCCTGTCTTGGAATTAGAGAAGTCTTCACACACTTATAAGGAGGGCCTTACCAAATTCTCGCCATGGACGCCGCAGCCAGAACAGTCAAAAATCCACTGATCTTCCTGCGCTAGCTCCTCCAAACTTTTCTTGCGCTTTTCCATCTCCGCTTTGAGATGCCTTTCAGATACTCTGCCTTCGCCGTTTTCGAGTTTCTTCTGCTCCTCCGCCATCTTCCTAAGTTCCTCCTCGTGAAGAATTCGCTTCTGCTCCCTGTCCTTGATGCGCTGCTCTCGAGTCATCATACGTGACCGTCTCTCTTCCTCCATCTTCTTCTGTTGCTCCTGCGCCTTGCGAGCGGCAGCCAACTCTGCCTCACGTTTCTGCGCAGCTTCGGCCTCTTCTCTCTCACGCTGTTCTCGCTCCTGCTTCTGAGCCAGACGGCCAGAGCGCTTTGCTCCAGCGAGCAACTGCATGTTGAAGAGCTCCTTCTCGCGTTTGGCAATCTTCCGCTGTTGGGATTCTTCAACCTTTTCAAGTACCGGGAAGACTTCCTCCAGCAGTCTATCTCTGAGAATCTGCTCATTGGGATCCTTTGTCTTCCGAATGGTATCGATGAAGGCTTGATATTCAGCGAGAGTAACGGCGATGCATTCCCACTTTAGACCGCCGGACGTATCTTCCGGCTGATTTTCGTTGGCGTCGTCCTTTTCTTCCTCGTCTTCAGAGACCTTCCTCCGTTTTGCAGCCCTGGCTGCCGCTCTGGCTTTTCTGGTATTCGCTTTGGGTTTGGCCGCTTTAGATGGTGGGATAGGAGGGTCGGTGCGACGGTAGAGACGATTGTCGTCTAGAACGTAGTATAGACGGTCATCACGATCGTATCCTAGTTCTTCTATACGCTGTGCGACCGAGTCAGTAGGTGAAAATCGAGGCAATTTGACTGGGAAGCTTACCCATTGTGTCTGTTCAGTCTCTTTCTGCTCTGGCATCTTTTCCCGGATGCGATCGGGGTTCCAGAAAGTCCACGTGGACAGCTGATGCAGGACACGCAGCTTCATAAAGACATCAAAGTCGTTGAACTTGTTTGGTTCTTCTTCATATCCGAAAGGGTTTGTCAGATGAGGTGCCTTGGCATTGTACTGACGCCGGGTATATTCGTCAAAATTATCGCGCCTGTAGTTCAGAGTCACATTAGTATCCTCATCTACAGTTCACTCTCATAGCGCGACGCAGAATACATACGTGAGCCCGCGATGCGACGAAACAAACTTGAGAAGCGATAGTCCGATGTCGAGAAGCTTTTCTGAAGGACCAGGTTTGAGGCATTCGGTCTCGAGATCCTGCGACCGGAAGATGTCAGAGTCAGTTACCCACCAGGCACATAAGAGGGATGAAGCGCATTGTAGTAGACAAAAGATCACCAAATAACACATTCACCTGCAAATCACGGAATAAATGGTGACATACCTCGATACCAAACTCTTCATCGATCTTGACGACTTTTCCGAAGATGTAGATATACTGCATGAGATTGGCAAACTCCCAACAGTTCCGCAGGCGCTCGAGCAGGCCTGGCTCCTTGGATTGCTGCTCGGATGCAGCCTCCACTTCGGAGTGGGCACGCTTTCGCGATACCATGGCGGCGGAAGTAGAGCGTCAGGCGCCGCGGCGCAGGGATAGTTCCCTCAGTTCTTTTTTCTCTTCTGGGGATGTCGACGGCTTCAATGAGATGGTATGATCCGGGATGGACAGGGTCAAAAGGAGTGAAGAATGACAGGACAGATCTGAGGACGAAAGTGAGCTGGTTGTGTCGGTCCGGAACCAGGGAGAAAAGACTGTAGGGCCGGACAAGGGAGACCGCGGAGGACGTGTAGCTCGTTCTCGTGAGGCGAGTCTGGATGAGCTCACAGCCCGCTCGAGAGTCGCGTTCTGCCGCCCTAGACCGTGTCCGGTTAGTTCTATCAGTCCATCCAGATCTCGAAGTATACACAACTTCACTCACCTGCTCTCGCTATCCCCATCCATCTCACTCTCCCCGCACCCCCTCTCCCCCCAACAACAAAAGTCTCTCCCTGTATGTTTTCCCCGAGGGCCTCTTTTTTTTTTTTCCACCACCCGCCCGCGGCATTTGCCGCACTGGAACTATCTAATAAGAATACGGCGGAGCTAACCCCGCCACTAATATATACATATGGAAAAAATACAAAGAACGAACGCCGGCCCGCCCAGCCCTACTTCCTCCCCTGGGCCTATAAACGAAAGAATAAAACAAAAAGAAAAGAAAGACAGAACTACCCGGGGGATGGCCTCGGCAGAAGGGAGGACAGCTCTATCAATATGGTCAGTGATAGTCCTTATCATGGATAGGGTCATTGGAGCCAAACCGATGCCATGCTGCCCCGTGGCGCCAGCCCTGGAGGCTGGGGGGGGGGGCCGCCGACTTGACCGGAGCGGTATCGCTCGATCTCCAGGCGGTCCGGGTGGACCCCGATGCTATAACGATTTTTATGAGTATCACGGTATTTCCTATTCTCTGTGTTGTTGCAATCGACTTACTAGCATCGAGCGTACCGACCGGCCAAGCGGACGAACACCCACACCACCCCAAAAGCCAGCATCACGAGGATGCCATGCCACCAAGTGTCCTTCCCGACTAGCGACGAGACCCCCATTCCGGTACAGGTAGTAACGACTGTAGTATGGTAATGATATAGCAATAAAGGTATACGATATTGCTATGGCGAGGAAAAGGAAGAGAAGAGAATGGCCGGAGGGGGCGCCCTCCAGGTGTATATCCTTTCTGTCTCTCTGTTTGGGAAGGTGCTACTATTCTACTACTCTTTCCCTTTCTTGCCATTTCTCGTCCCACTACGTAATGGGAGCTCGAAAAAAAGAGTCAGATCTAGGTAACAGGAACTGTATGAGACCCTCGAAATCTTTTCCTGAAACTAGAATCTGATATTTAGCTCTTAAGAAGTAAGGACCGAAGGACCGTCGACCTTATGAGGCGTACTTGGAGATATTACTCGAAACAAGTAACAGCGCTCTTCTGACAGATCTCTGAGGCTTAGGGATGCTATAGCAGATTCGCTCGATGAGGCGCCAAGAAACCTCTCATTTTAAGTATACAGAAGGATGGACTTCTTGCAAGACTCTACCTGATGGAAACTTACCGGTTTATGACAATAGGCATGTGAAATGAGCAGATGGACTGTCGAATGTTCGCACACTTTCTTTGGTATCATATATCTCCCCACGGCTTCCTGGGAGATACGATAAGACAGAATAAGCAAGACTGACTGATCGGTTCAAACCTAGTCATTATCTAGGTCCTAGGAGGATTGCGATGGCGTTACACAGGAATCGACAAACTCAATGTTGTTAAACACTGGTTCGTATTTTATCATGATGGAATAATGACCAGTCACCAAAGAAAATCAAATAACTTTCGACCCTCATATAACGTGAAAAAAGGACCAATTATCATACATTCAACAGGAAACAAACATGTGTCTTCGCATTATTATAGATGGACCGTCAATAGAACACTTTTAATGCAAAAAGGGAAACCCCCAGGTTAGCTGGAGCACCGTGAAGCGCTCTTCACTTGCAGCTCCTGGTCAAGACTGGCTCGAAGGAAGAGACCTGGACCTGGACGTCTAGATAAAGACGTCAAGTAGTCAGGAAATAGAATATGACATGTACAACAAGAACGCGTGTGTTACACATTAAGATGAAGAAGACATGTCGGGGGAAAGAGACTCAGAAGGTAGAAGAGACAAAAATGCATAGATCCTGGTATCTCTCGCTCAAGGAAGGTCTACCCGACTAGGTGGTGACAGAAAAGAAAGGGGGTTTTAGAAGTGAAGAGGGAAATGCACATGAGAGACAAGACCATCCATATCGCCGCCACCAAACAAACCATGCCATGATGTTCGAGACCGAAGCAAGACAACCCACACAAAAGCAAACAGAAAAAACAAGAAAGATTTCATACATCGTGAACAGCAGATGCCCAAAAGTCCCAATGTTCCGATCTCAAGCTTGGAAAAAAATCTGTCCCCGGCACAATTTTTGTTCTTTTTTCTTTTTCGTCACATCAGCGTTTTCTCTTTCCTCACACATTTCACTTTTCTGCTGGTTTGCGCCGTAAATATCCGATTTCGCCTGTAGCCATCCCATGCAAGTTCATAAGGTTCAGCAATTATATTAAGTAAATTTTCTTTACATAGTGGCGGCGGTTCCGTCGACAACATTATCAGAGAGGTTGATGAGAAGCTGAGCAAGGCAGCGTTTAGTGGCTGCATCGTCACGAAGAACCGAGGAGAATGTAGCGTCGCGCAATGGCTCGGGGAGGCACTGGCGGAGAGCTTCACGGGCTCTGTTGTTGTCGCTCAGTCTGGAAAAGTCAGCGAAAAAACTCGAAAGAAATGTGGACGCATATCAAACGCCTAGGCATAAACTTACCGAAGGAAGCAGCGGACGACATGCTTCAGAAGCCGCACGGTCTGTTGCTCGACAAGCTGCGTGACCATGTTGCTCAGGACGGTTCCAACCGCGTAAAATCGTTCGTAAGTAGCACAGATATATGCAAGACCAATATCATCAAGGAGAATCTTCTGTACAATGAAAATCGCGACCGTCTTGCTGAGCTCGGATCCCGTCTCCATGATACGGAGGCAAAGAGGGATAATTTCAGTCGTCAGAAGGAAGTTGATCACGTCGGACGAGTCATTCTTCACCAGTGCGCCGATAACACCAAGGGAAGTGAGTCGCAAGTACTCGAAGGGGCGCGACTTGGAGGTGGTGTTAAGAAATGGATAGAGGAAAAGAGGGATATGAGCTTTGAGGTATCAGTTAGTCGTTCCGTAAACTCGCTCATAAGAGAGCAAAGAACATACCGTTCAGGAAGAGAGTGCGAGTTTCGTTGTGGGATGCGACGCACTGCAACAGAGCCAGAGCGTTGCAGACCCGATTCGACGCGGCCGCAGTCAGCTGGGAGGGATTGAGCAGAGGGTAAACAGAGATGATCTCCTGCAATAGAGAGGTCATGACACCTATTATAACTGTTGTCAGCATGGTGGCCTTAGAGGGTAGAACTCAATTGGATGTGTCTTTCGGGACAACGAAGAGCCTGACATACCAAAAGAATGCCAGATCACCAATGCCAGTTCCGGCACCTGTTCTCTCTTCTTGCTGAGCTCCATAAGAGCAGTTTCCCTGCGGTTGGGGTCCAGCAATTCCGCGACCCAGATGAAAACCTTGCGGTTCTCCTCGCTAATACCACCGTCCATGGCAGATGCCGCCGTAGTCAGAGCATTTTCAGCCGCCATGGCCCCCGCGCCAGCACCTTGTCTGGCGTTGGCTCCACCGTTGCCACTCATAGCAATCTGGTTATAATGCTGGTGTTGAGCCACCGCGGCGGCAGCGGCGGCAGCCTGAGCCTGAGCATGTTGCTGAGCAGCCAGGGAAGAGTGCTGCTGGTGCTGCGCTTGGTGCTGGTGATGCTGCTGTTGCTGATGCTGGAGCCAGGAAGGTTCCGCCTGCGGGTACTGGTGCTGGTGGGAGAAGACGTGCGGTGTCTGAGCTTGAAGCATGGCGAAGCGATAGAGGATCGGGTCGGTTGATCGAGGTCCTCGTCGGGAGGAATCGCGAAGGGATGAGTGACAAGCAGGGCTGACAACTCAGAATCGGCTCACAGAGGAGGAGGATGTCGTCAGAAAACAAGAGTCGAGCGCAGAATCATGGGCGCTTTCGAGGGTTTCGAAGGAGCGACGGGAGAGAGAAACGAACAAGTCTGGGTAGGCGAGGTCGAGGAACTGAAAGAGAGTTAGTTCGGGGATGTGTAATCGGGCGGGAAGACAGCCAGAGAGCGGGGAGCGAGCGCCGGGTTTTAGTGTGCCGTTTGGCGTCGCTGCGTCCACCTCCGCTAGGTACCTAGAATGTGTGGATTCAATACTTATCCGAGCTTCATCTCGATCTGTGGCAGCTTCACTGGCATTAATGTGCATTTACGATCCATACTATACATTCTGATATTCTACATTTGCTCTGACTGACAGCAGACCCCAACTTGATTGCGCTGTTCCCGGCATTGCTACTTACACCACCAGAGTATCTCGAAGCTCCCCTCATCCGGGATGGCCACGACTCGCCACTGGACAACGTCTCCCTAGCATAGGGCAGCGATGCACCAGTAGACCAGCATGCAAGGCCTCGTCTACCCGCGGGATCATCCGGGCTACAGCACTTGCTCCGTACTCCACGTTGCGACTGCAAAGCAGCTACTATTTAACAGCTTTGGCTTGCTTCAAGCTTCGACGAACGAGCATCGCTTCCGGACACTGCCCGAGTACCTGCATGTGCAACGTTCCCGACTGGCCTTTGGTCGGGCTTAACCGCTCACCTATCGCTGCTGCGATGTTATAGGCCCGTTGCAGATGGTCTTAAATTGTTTCAAAGGTGAAGCTCAATATTCGTTTCCATCACTCGTGTCTTCAGTCCCTTTTTTTAGCATACATAAAATCATATCCATCAATGTCATTAAAGCATCCAACCATATCACTCATAAATACATAGTGCCGCTATCCCAGAGGCACCAGGGCATGATTTGCAAAGAAGATGGGGAAAGCATGTACAAGAATTTCGTATCAATCGAAAAGTTCGAAAGCAGCGCCACAAACCCGCATATTGACGACTAAAAGTGCCGTCATCATACGAATTTGCGAGTTGGAGGGGAAAGGGAAGTCCTCAAATATCACAGATCTCATGTTTCATGTTCGTTATCGATATGAGCGCGAGCGAGACCTCCGAGATCTCCTTGTGTCTCTAGTCCGTCGATCTGAGCTTTCGCTGCCTATTGCACATATTGTCAGTCATTCTTCAATTGATCCCCGAAAGAAAAGAAGATACTTACTTGCGCTAGTGTAGTAGTCTGAATAATAGTATGAGCTGGGGTAGGTGTAACTACTCTTTTCATCGTCGTGATCTCTGCGTCTCTTCAATCCCAGACACAGAGCGAGAGCCCCGAGCATCAGTCCGATAGTGGCGAATCCGCCAATGCCCGACTTCTTCTCTCCAGCTGGCCGGGACGGTCGAGTACCGAACCACGTGCGCCCCTCAGGTCTGCTGCCATGGGAATGGTGAGAGTAACGCTCCTCCACATAAGTTGTATCCTTTCTTCTTCGTCCTCCTAGTCCGAACAGTGCCAGGAGACCTTCCAGAGCCTCCTTGAAACAGAGGCAGGCGCATAGAAGCAACAGGAATATGACGCCTGCAATCGTTCCGATGACAATCCCTGCGATGGCGCCTCCACTGAGGCCCTTGTTTCCTGCACTGGCGCTGGTGAGCGTCGCTCCATTTGTTCCTACCGGTGCGATGAATGGCTCAGTTGTCGTCGCTGCACCCGTCTGGGTCACGGTAGCTTCACCACTGCTGGTCGGTCGAAGAGGAGGTGTTGCCGTGGCGGATGCGGAGTTCCAACTGCTCCAGTAACCGGATGAAGCACCTTCGACACAGACTTTGTTTTCACACATTTGCGATGCGCTGCAGCAAGAGTCTCCGCAAGGCGTCTCTCCAAGCGTTGGTCTACAAGTACCCCCGCCGGCCGCAGCTGTCGAAGAAGCGCGGAGACTACTCCACGTCGAGGTAATGGTCGCCAGATCTGTCTCCGTCACTACATACGTGGTCGTATACATCTGCCATTCACCTCCGGAGCCCCCAGAACCGCCAGAACTGTCCCCGTCGAGGCATACTGCTTGGCCTGCGCTGTTTGTGCTGCAGGTCTGACCAGAAGAGCAACAAAGCTGGCCGTAGTAACCGCACACATTTGCACAGGCTCGATTCACGAGAACAATATCATATTCGAGCGGAAATGGAGTTGCGTGGGAGATTTGCGATTGCGACAGTAGGCCCAGTATCGATAAGGCCGCGGACGTTATCTGAAAGGATCGCATGGTGGATGGAATGCGGAGTCGACCCACAGACAAGCAACAAGAGTATGAGGGCAAAATGGGCAAAATCGCCCTTGGGTATATTCTTCACACTGCCAATTCCCGATAGAATGCCAGTCGTAAAGCAGCTGAGAGCGTTGCTATGGTCGAGTCGTATCTGTTTCCACAGCCTTCGGCCAGTAAATACTATGCCGAATCGGTGATCACGAGTCGCTCGCCTGAGCGCGACAATCGCAGCCGTTGAAGAAACGAGTGTAGTTTTCGCAATCCCCAAACTTCAGGATGAGAATCTCAGGAATGTGAGAATGAGTGCACAGAGAAAGAGGATGAGAGAAAAGAGAGTGCGAGGGCACCCTGCTCATGCCTTGTGACGATGTTCTTCCATCCCAGCCTCCCAGGTACACACACCAACCACCCGATTTCCCAGCCAATCGTGCAAGTGGACAGACACCAGACGGCACAAAGAAAATATCCAAGATTAGATAAATCTCTACTAGCTAACTACTCAGTATATCCAGGAGGCTGGAAATCACTTAAATAATAATCAGGTTAGCATCACTTTGTTGCTAGAGCCGTGCCTGCGTTGGACTGTTGAGTTGGCAAGGGATCCCGTCCACGCCCCGCCTAGGCCATTGACCGCATCCCCGACAGAAAGCGACGATGAGTTAGAAGAGAATAATGGGTACTCATCACTGGCCAATTTCATCCAGACGAGGGGCACGCACGTTTCTACCCCTCCTCAGATTCGCTGCCCTCGACATGACAGCCCACGTTTCATACAGACGCACAGCTACTTAACTAGCCATCCATGTGCTGTTTCAACAAACAGAACACCCGGTTTCAATTACAATGATGATCAGCCTCTATGGGGATCAAGTATATATGGCTACATTTGAAGAAAATGCATCCTTTAGGCTGAACAGAGTCTGAGTCGATAAGTAGAACATAACCCCGCTGTCTCACCCGACGTTTATCAGACACGGCTCGCTAGCCCACCGAGTACTGCACTGCTTTCTATTCTTGTTTAGGGTTGCCAATACTTGAGGGACGAAGCCTCTAGAAGGATTGCAGGGTACCCCATGCTTATCTAGAACATGGTCTAGATCATACCATCATACTTGCACTTGATGTTCAAGATGCAAGTAGATACCTTCACTATCACACATAACCTTCAAGGTGTATACTGTAACAACTCTACAGACCTGCATTCTTAGCATTACCGACCAAATAACCGCGTTACGCTGTCAAGATTACTTCTTTCGATAAATTCACGAACATTTAAAGTCTCTATGCAATGTGATCTAGGTCAGAGTATACCTAAGAACCGATTTTTCTCACGTCATTAGATACGGAAACCACCTTTTTTTCTGCCCCAAAGACAGAGGTAATTGACAGGATTTGTTTGTTTGTAGCACAAGGGAAGTATTATCAATGAAGTACAGGCCAGAGCAGGCTATTCATTCGCCTTGTCGAATGTATGTTGTTCGAACAATGTCTGCGCTGAAGAGGTATCGTCACTTCCATCTGGTTCATCCCACACATCATTCTCAACATCAGCACGTCGAAATATCTCACTAATAAGCTCTTCGAGATAAAAGTCCGGCCAGTAATGACCATTGTGGCGAGCACAGCAACCACATTCATTCGTACAGTGTCCGTAGATCCCCACCACTTTCCGCAACTCGTACGGATCGTCTGAGGGCTCGAAATATGTCCGTAATGGACTGTCGCAGCAACGGCACATCCTCCCGCAACACCCACCTGCCAGCGCACAAGCTTTCCTACCATCCATCCACAGCATAGACATTTCATTAGCCCTTGGCTCACGAATTTTCCGCCATTCTCGCAGACGTAGTCCTCGCCCCTTTCGTGGCTGATCCGAATACATCCTGGCAAGCGATTTCTGGACCCTATCGCATAGTTCACGGGACGATTTTCAACTCTTTTTCGAGAGCACCGCTATATTTTGTAACACTGTATTTTGAAACCCCGGGACGCTTTTTTCCGATTGCACGAGGAGGAAGCGTAACGATGGTAGGAATCATGCCTGTTGCCATGAATTGCTGTTGTTCTCTTTCCAGGCGGTGTATACGCTGCAAGAGAGCAATCTCATTCCGTTCCTTTCTCTCGTAGTCCTTGATCCATTGAATCTCGGGTTTGTATTTTGCCGCATCCCCTGCGCGAGGATCATAAAATCCGAGTTGCCAAAGACGTAAACTTCTTGCTGTTCGATGAAAGCCTAGACACTCAAGAAGTGCCTCGAACCAGAAACAGCAACACATTTTGAACGTGGAATAGCTCGAAAAAAGTAGCAGAGGAATATTCTATTCTTCGTTTGATAATGAATATGGATGCACGTTGGTCGAAGGGAAGAAAAGGGCAGAAGGTACCTTCCTTTATATGTACACCTACGCGCAAAAATTTGAAACCAGGGAACTCCTGCATTGTATTTGTGTCAACACCCATTATTTTCCTAGTTAGTAATTATACCCCGATAAGCTCTAGAACCTAATTCTACCAATATTCAATGTAAAATGGAGCTAATTGTGGAATAGTTAAGAATTTGATGGGCTTCGTGAGGCTGTATAAACCTGCCATAGTAAGCGGGCCAGGTATGTGTCGCTGTTGCCTTCAAGCTTCCAAGGATTCAAGGGTAAAGAAAATTGACAACCTTTCCATCACTACCAGATTTGCCTGCTTACGCTAATCTTGATTCGATGCCTTCTCCCCATATCCATGGATTCATCCTAGTACCCCAGTCCGAAGAACGACATGGCAGTGACACGCACAACTATCTGCCTAGTATTATCAAGTGATATAAGTATACTGCATTGTTTCTGGTTTCCACCTACGATCGATCGTCTTCAACAAATCTACTCGGAACTTCTACATCCTCCACTCTGTATTCAGACAACCCCAAAATGATAGAAGAAATCATTGAGTGTCTCGGTTTCCATCGATGTGCGAGGTCGTTCCGTTTTGGAAAATCAGTTGGGAAGAGGATCGTTTCCACAGAGAAGAGATGAAATTGCTCGGGGAATATGACGCCAAAGAACGACTCAGCGTCGCTGTCTTACAACGCGTACGGCGCCTGGAACGAGATAAGCAGGCCCTTATGACGACGGGGAGCCCTCCTGCTACTCCCCTTCCTCCTCGAGCGGGCCGGTATGGCTGTTCTGAAGTCTCAGAATACGGCCAAATTCTGGAAAAGGAGCTGGAAATGGCCTACCGCATATGCTATATCAACAGGAGAGAACTCATGGAGCTTATCTCAAAACAGCCGAATTCCGGACAATGCACGCGCCTTAGAGAATGGCGGAAGATACGTGAAATCAAAGAATACAAGGGTAAATCCATGCACTGGGTGGATAGTAGGGAGAGCTGTGCAATGTCCGATGGATGTTGTGGGCAGACCTGTGGTTGCTGTGAAGAGGCATTGGTGTAATATCCAAAGCCGACAAAGAATCCATATAAGCTGCAACAGACACAAGGATTCCATGGACATTGTACCTCGGAATGCAGATGCTGCATACTACGCAAGGGAATCTATGTACCCGATGAGGGTGTCGAGAGAATGCTTTCAAAGTTATTGTTAAGTGATGATAAGAGTGCTAGGGTTAAGATGAACATCAAGGCGGACGGCTCTTCAGAGAAGCCGGTTCTAGGATAAAATAGCATTCCTCTATATTAACCTTGGTGCACAACTAGTAATATTATTTGAATATCTGCTAATACTATGATTTCATGACCCGACAAGTACGTAACTGAAAGAAGTATTATATCTTCTTCTTATATCTCTATATTCCGGCTCTCGTTCAATATTTCAACTACCGGAATGATGATACAGTAATCGAGATTGGTCAGAACTTGCCGGATTACTCGTGGGTGACATGTTCCCTTTGTTCGACTTAAAGGAAGCCGATGCATCTATGGATAATGATCTCGCTAAAGAGGAAAGTGTTTTCCATACAAGAGAAAGTTCGGGTCCGATTCCCAAAGATGACTTCCTACCTTGGTAGTATCAAGCCTACTGCTTGCGACTACTCATTAAGTTTCTAGCTGTACGCGTCGCACAAGATCTATCTCCGACAACGTCATTATGAATTATGGTTAATAGGCTATATGGCGTTTTATTCTCCTCAATGCAAATCCGACAAAAAGAAGCAATTATAGTAACCGGATCTGGCCAAGCTGACCATGGTTTTAACACGCATAACGTCTCTTTTATATTGCAGACCAGACAAAACTTAGAGAGTCAAATCCATGACCCATTTACTGATACTTTGTAGTGCCATAGGATACTCTACCTTCTGGTCAATCGTGAATCTAATCACGAATATTCTATCGCGTGCATGGTAATCACCCTATAAGTATCGTAGAATGGGATTTTAGTCGACGTGGAGGAAGGTAATCACGAAGGTCATTTATTTTTTATCAAAATATGCGATGAACTGGAATGACGCTTTCTTACGCCTATTAGAAATATATACCAGGCAAGTGGGGTTGTATAAACGGAACGGAATGTCTAGATTGCCTGTACATGTATGTTTTCGACCTTCCCGATTTTCTGATGGATCACGGAAACGTACTTTCTATATTAGATAAGTAAAGCTGGTGAACAGACCCCTATCGACATGTGATCATCCCCAGATTCTCATCAGTTCCCTTCTTTTCAGCGCGGGCCGCGGTGTGGATCATATCCTGAAGAAAGTTCATCGCAGCCTTCCGTTTAGCGTTCGGGTACCTAATACGAGGAATACGACGGATACGATAGGGATAGAAAAGTATAGAATAAGACGGAGTACTTTAACACCGAATCTCATAGATATGCATATTCACCCGCAGACACGGAAAGCTAGAAGCAGGTACTGATCGGCTTTTCATGTCTGCCCAACCATAATTACGATGTGATGTTCGTACTTAAATAGCTCCCGGATGACCGACCTCGGACGTATCGATCGAGCCAAGCTTCTGCTGCGGTCAGGTACGACGCCAACGTGCAAATCTATTCTTTTAAGAGGAATAAGTTAGGGTCTCGCTTAGATGAACCTAGAATGATCTGATATCATAAAGAGGCAGTTCACCAAAACCTATTTCGGATATGGGACGGGAATTTGTCGCCGCTTTACCTACTTCACATGTACGCGATTCTGCAGCGGAGGAGAAGGAACGAATCAGCGCTTGAGATTCTGCTGTGTATGATCGAGTATGTACTCCTTTATTTATATCATACTGCTCGATTCTACGTGTCGTATTCAATATCATGAACACTATCCCATGTGGTAGTGCGGTATTTTAAGGGAAATAAATAAGGCCTCGCGGGTGGTCCGAGGTTCGTATTTACTCTTCCGCATCATCGCAGAGTACTCAAATCGTTGGTAATCTTCTAGTTAAAATCCATCAAGAAATCCTGTATAGCCACGGCTAGTCTGATCGCCGCGACTCATCTTTCAGCAGCATGGGTGAACATAAAATGAGACGTCACTAACCATAAACATCAGGATCTTGGGATATTCAGGAGAGCGATTTTCGCTCGGAAACTAGGTACCTTTTAGGAACGCTAATTCTCAGGGTGGATGGCCACATTGCCCTAAAACTATCGGCACGGAGAGTAGCTGAATACTCCGCACGTTATTGTCCTTGATCTAAGAGGGTTCACGCGCTGTGTCAACTGAGATGGTGTTCTGCGAGATCGGAGATGCTTTGTCTTATCAATCTTCCCAGTAATTTCGGACATTTGCCTCGTAGGGTAGTATATAGATGCTCTACTTACACGGGATTAGTGGTCGCGATAATAATTACCGATCCACTTCGGCTGGATCGAAACGTCAGTCAATTGTGCTCTGCACCGGCACACTCAGCATCCGTGTTCCATGATCTTGGTCACGGACGTTTCTTGTCAACCCCACGATTAAGCCGTGCATGCATACTATTCCATATAAAGTTTGCCGGAGCATGGCAAAGCCTATTTCCCCACATCGGGTATGAGGAAGCGAGGTACCTGAAGTTAGAACATTACATTCACGTGGCAGAAGCAGGGTGCCTTCTACTATCCTATTCGACGAATTTCCATGATAGAATAAGCATTCGATAAAGCAACATAGCGTCGGCGAGCAGAAAAGCCGAAAGGAATCTGGCATATACGAATGCCGTGAAGATCTTGTCCAATTCAAGCAATTCGGAGGCCGCGGACAAGCAGGTTGCCAACTCTGGGGATCGACAAAACTCAAAAGGTCGCTTATTTTAGAGCCCGTCCTTGATTGATGTACTCCTTACGGAGTACTCGATACCCCGTGCTGTCTGTTAGATTTGCCGCCGCCAATAATGACATTAATTGGGCCCAGCTCTCGTACGGGTCAGGCCGTTTCTATTAGTATCATCGAATAGTTGAATTCCGAACCGAGGATCCTCTGATGCACATGTTTACTTACCCAATACGGTATCCGAAGATGTAGTTATAAAGGGTTCAATGTAGCGCCTCTGGGTGCAGCTCAATTGACGCCTGTGCCAACGGATGCTCGTCAAGATGTCTCTACTGAAACGGTCTCTCTTCGCAGCGTTGGCGGTTCAGTCAGCGTCTGCCGCCGCTGTGAACGAGCTTGTTACTCGATCAGACGTCAAGACCGTTTGCGAGCAAATCAGTGGCAGCATCACCGGATCCAGTGATGTGATATACCCATTGAATCCCAATTTCGCCTCCGACATCCACCATTGGTATATCTCTTCCACGCAGACTCCAGTCTGTGTGTTGGAGGCAGGCTCAGCGGACGATGTTTCCACTGCGATCAAGATCATCGCAAAGAACAAGACCCCCTTTGCGGTGAAGTCCGGTGGACATGCCTCCAACCCTGGATTCTCGAGCACAACTGGCGTGCACATCTCCCTCAACCGCCTAACCCAAGTTGTATTCAACGATGATAAGTCAACCGTTGAGCTTGGCTATGGTATTATCTGGTCCGATCTCTATAAACAGCTCGACGGCAGTGGAGTGAATGTCGTCGGAGGTAGAACTCTCGGTCCCGGTGTCGGAGGTTTCACACTTGGCGGTGGATTTTCCTGGAAGACGAACCAGCACGGGTTGACAGTCGACACGGTACAGAGCTTCAATCTGGTCCTGCCGAACGGGACGATCACTACGGTCGACTCGTCCCAGCCCGATCTCTTCTTTGCTCTTAAGGGAGGTCTGAATCGATTCGGCATCGTGACCTCTGCAGTCTACAAGACCCACAAGCAGACCGACCAGGTCTATGGAGGTTTGGCCTATTATACTCCCGACCAGGTTTCAGCAGTCCTGAACGCTACTGTCGAGTTCTATAAACAGAACACCGACCCAAAGGCGCAGATTATCACCACTCTCGAGGGAACTGGGACGGGAACTTCGTCGCTGACCCTGTTCTTCTATGATGGCCCTGAGAAGCCCGCAGCCTTCAATATGTTCGACGGCATCCCGGCCATCTACAATGGAGCCAAGGTGCAGAGCTTCTCCCAGGTTGTGGAAGAATTCCCTGCTACCCTTGAGGTTAATGTCCGTGGCACATTCGATACGCTGTCAACTTCGCAGCTGACGCAGGGCTTCCTCGATGCGGTCAAGAACGAGTCTGATGTGAGTTGACCACGATGTATTGTCTTGTATAGCTCGAGGCCGACTGACGCTTTTTATTACTAGTATTTTGGCTCCATCTCGGCCCTGCACAGCGGCACTTCCATCAGCTATGACATTGAGCCCTTCCTGGACTACGGTAAATACGCTACGGATAGCGCTTATCCGCACGCTGATTCCCCTCTTCCGGTACGTATTGGTCGAATTCTAGAACACAAAGACCGCAATCAGTATTGACTTTTCTTCTAGCTCAACCTCTACTTCGCATGGGATCTGGAGTCGGAGGACGAATTCTGGTATGCTGCGATGAAGGCCTCCATCGAGAGGCTCCGGAAGGTTGCCATCTCCGAAGGTATCTACAAGGACGACTATACGGCCTACCCGAACTACGCTATCAGCGGCAAGACTGCCGAAGAGCTGTACGGTGCAACCAACGCAGCTCGTCTTCGCCAGATCAGGTCGCAGGTGGACCCTGATGGGGTTATGGAGCTGGCGGGTGGCTTTACTATCTGAGGGCCTACCTATACTGGGTACTTGGAACTCATCAGTCCCAGCTCATGTATATACTATTATATAAGGACACGTCATAGTTAGATACTTAATGTTTTCTCATCTGCTTCGCGCTTATAACTTCACGACACCCTCCGCGTCCAAATGTGCACGCTCCGTATACTTCAGAGACCTGTCAGTCAGGGTATAAAAAGACCACAAAAAAAGAAACATACCTCTCTCGCCATTGGCTTCACAGACAAAACATTCAAAATATATGCCACATCCTCAAATCTCACACAAAAGTGAAAGACCTGAAAGATCTTCCCCTCTGCTTCTTCATACCACAGAATCCCCTTTTCCCGCTGCTCGTCCTCCGCCTGTTGTCTCAATTTCGGCAACAAACGCTGATGTCGCTGCTCTGGAGATTCATTATCATACTCCTCATCACCGACGCGAGCCATGCTATCATCGCTATCATCATCGGAATAGTCGATGAAATGTTCCATTTCGGAACGCTGGGCGATTACGGCCGTGCTGTCGACGGGGGAGCGATTGTCTAGGATGACTGCGTTGCGGGTGACGTTCCAGCCAAGGAAATGCGGCCCATGGAGACGTATAATATCCAGGGTGGACTTTCCCCGCGTGGTTTCTGGGACGATATCATCGCTCATAATCTTGAAGCCGGGACGAAAGCTGCCATTTGGATGCGACTGAGCGGCGGTGATGAGTGAGTCTACTAGTGATGTGGGATTCTCCAACTCCGCGGTAACGTAAATGGGTGCTTGGCGGGGCGCTGTCTTCGGTCTCATGGCTAGGGCGTTAATTTGGCTTGTTTCTGCGTAGAGTTATGAATGAATAGATGAATTGAAAGAGCGATCGGGGTTGAAGTTGGCTATTTAGTCATTATATGGAACAGTAATGTCGACGTGCTCAAGGGCAAACGATCTTTGCACGTTTTTCTGTTTCTCCATCTCCTACCTAGTGAAGTATGTACTCGCCTAGGGAGGTGATTAATCTCACATATAGATAGTCTATTGGTTAGCCAACCATTGATTTTGAAGCTGATAGAGACAAGAACAGATTGGATCAATTTATCTTGTATGTACAATTTGATCACTCATATCTTATTCTGTAGTTAACTAATGGTCGGGAATTGTCGCCGCTACAGTGGGTTGCTGCGAAGCTGTGTAGACATCAGTGGTTTGTGTCGAATTCTATGATCACGAAGGGTAAAAGATATGAGCATTTAACCGTACTAGATTGAATAGTATAGCTAACTTGATATGACTTCTAGGGTAGTGAAATCTATCGCTATTTATGCCTATAACCTCATCGTCTAACTCCGCTGCCTAGTAGCACTGCCTCCGCCACTCTAGGGATCTAATTCCTTATTCCGGTGATATTCTTTATACCAGTATATGAAGGAATTAGGTGGCTTGGAGTTCATTGAACTACTCCCTTTGTATAGGGATCTGCAGCTCGAAATAGCAACAGGACGGCGTGCGCCGACAGTTTGGTCTACACTGCTCGTGACTCACACACTCGAATTACTCTATCCTTTAATGATTTTATTTCTCTGCACTGGTGCCTGTTTTCATTGTATTAAGGGCATTTGTGAGAGCTCAGGTCTTGGCGGACTCGGGTGCTTACGAACCGTGTCTTCAGTTTGTGGACTCAGTAACAGTCTTGTCTCCCAAATCCGTATTTTAAATTTTGAGAAAAAGTACGATACTTGAAGATGATAAATTGCTCTATATTCCTACAGGATCGACTAAGGGACTAAATGTGTTCCTGGTAGATGGTTGTACATCGATGATCTATCTTTTGCCGTTGCTGTGGCAGAGATGTCGCAGTGGAGACAGCTGGCAGGGCATACATCATTTTATCCTCCACTGTCTGCCACGCGCTGCATGGAACCTACCAGAGCCTTTCTTTTTCTTTTTTGTTTCAGAAAATACCTATTGAAGCAGTCCTGTCCTGGAGTACTCCCACAAGTGAGTCGAATGGACTATTATTAGTGGCACAAGGCTGATGCGCATGGTTGTTTTGTTTCTGCCCAGATGCGGGTTTGTTGATAAGCGCCAGCGCCCGGCTGTACCTTGCACGATCTAGGTGGGCTGTCGAACATTGAACAAATCCCCATCATATTTACGGACGTCGCCTCCGCTCAAGAGCTCAAACACGATTCCAGGAGCTATCGACACCTGAGATAAACGACAGGGGGACCATTGTAGTCCTCCGGGCTGCAGCCATGAAGCCCTCTGTACTCCTCACCAGCCTGTTTATCGCGGTGCTGCCATCAGCGCTGGCCATCGACACATCTCCCTTCTACCCACCATTGTCAAATAGCACAGTCGACAAAAGAGCTGCGGAGGTCCTGGACATCTTGTTAAAGCGAGATAATAACTGCCCCTCGGGATACAATGCGTGTACCAACCTGGGCAACTCGGGCGCATGCTGTCGCGATGGGACAATATGCTCTCGCGACGCCGCAGACCATGTTGCATGCTGTCCAACTGGCGCCAGCTGCACAGGATCTCTTTCTGGATCATCAACACAGACAGGGTCGACCTCAGGCGGGTTCATGTTCCCCCAGCCAACGTCCGCTTCCACCACCACCTCTGACTCACCATCGATAACCGGCACCACCGTCGCCGGGGCACCATACCCATTCGTGTATATCCCGACAACTTTTGCAAACGCGCAAACCTGCTCTTCATATTACTCCCAATGTCAGAGTCAATACTCGAGCTGCCAGGCTTCGTTGGGAGGGGCGAACGGGGTGACAGTGGCAGGGTCAGGTGGTGCCGGCATAACCGTCCAAGGGGCCACAGCAACTGGGAATGCACAGTCGATCTGTTCAAGCCTGAGTCAAAAGGCGTGTTATGGATTGCAGATCGGTTACTGCACTGCCTTTGGGGGCTCAGGAGGTTCGGCTGCTACAACGGGCGGCCAGTTCTCCAATCCCAACGATGCGCAATCCATTCGGGCGTCGTCGAGTCTATATGATCTAGGCGTTGCTGTTGCTGTTGGAATTGCCGGACTATTTATCTGACGATGATATCTCTGTACAGTTCGAATGTCTCTGTCCGAGATGATGAATGAGTAATGAGGACGATATCTCACTTGATTTCTGAAATACGCTCAATGTCGGGACCACGGGAGTCGTCATGGCTTTATATATCACAAGGGTCCCAGGTGCCGCAGTTGTTGGAATGCGAGATGCACGCCTGGTATGCGAGGCCATGCTTAACGTCATTACGACCAGCATCGTTGATATAGCATACGATTGGTCAAATTGTACATAAGTAAATAAATGTATTAAAAACGGTGGAGGAAGCAAATCACAAGCATCCACCCCTCGAATAACACGATGATTCTGTCGTCTTATAATCTCTCCTTACCAGTTATTCGCTTGAAAGTCTCCATCGTATGTCTCCAGACAACGTCCTGAGTGCCGTCGGATTTGTAGCGACGGAGAAGATCGGCCTTCTTCTCAACAATGGCATCGGCATGCTCGTTGACCGAATATGCAGCGCCACTAGGGTTGCCATTGAGAGATACAGCCGGTATCATACCGTCAAGTAAGTCGACCCCGTTCGCATTCCCATCATCACCTATTGTCGCCGCCGGAAATCGCGCACTTGTCGCCATAAATATCTGCCGCTGACCACACTCTTCTGGATCCATATACCAGAATCGACCCAGAATCCACGCAAGCGTGCGGATGATGACACCCAGAAACCCCGGCATTGACTCCCAGAGGCCGGATTCGACAGCACCGGGGAAGTTATGGACGAAAGAAACCTCAGGTGCCTCCTCCGACAGCTGGACCATTGCAAGGCTCAGCATAGACGCAAGATTGTCCCGGTGGCTCAATCGGGATATTTTTCGCCCATCCAGATCGTCCACCACGACCTTGCCTTCAAGACCTGCCGCGAATACCGACACTACGCGTCGGAGCACAGGCGCATTCTTCAGGAGCGGTAGAAGGTTGACTGCGAAGCGGATCTTGGAATAGTAAACCGCAGCGTTCAGCAGGCGCAGTTTCTCAGAAGTTTCTGGACACCCTCGAGGTCAGTTTTTCCAGGACCTTGGGTGTTTGTATTATATATAGGGTCCGGGGGACTTACCAGTCTCATGATCGGCTGTCCCTTGGCTCATAAAGAGGAGATTGAGATATTCCTCTCTGTCCATAATTTGACGACATACGTCGTCTACAGCCGCCATCTCGCCGACGTCTGCAGATATGAAATCATATTCCCCGTCGGGATTGATGGCCACGAGTTCCTCCTTGAGTTCATGACCACGTTGATGGGATCGCCCCACGAAGTAGATGCGAGGCTTGCAGCCGCGCGTGGACCTGGCGAAAGATCTCACTGCGTTTCTGCCAATACCGTTTGTTGCACCGACGAAAACAGCCACGGGACGACAAGAAGTAAAATACTGGCCCAGTTTGGCGTTGGATTTTCTCATAGACTCGAGATCAACCATTATGGATGAGATGACGACAGTAAAATTCTTTGTTGGTTCTGACCCAGAATTTCTCAACTGTGTGATTTCTCACTTTGAATTGAATGGTATTCTCCATGCTGTCCGTTGCAATTTATATCGACCGAGAAGTTGAAGGAGGTCGAAATTGAACTAAACCTCCAGTCGTATTCCGCAGCCGAACTATACCCCCGTTCGTATTTTGGGAATCAAACTAGCTTCTTCTGGACGCGACTCAAGGGCGCCTCTCGGTGATTAGAGAAGATAATTATCCCCGACGGAGTTTGTTGCTTTAACTTCTCAAGACCAAGTGTGATAAGTATCCTATTATTTCCCGATATCTAGATCTGTAAAAATGTCACTACGGCTGTACGGGTACTCGACATCAAAAGCCCAATGGAATTAATATCCTTGTCAATAGTTAGACAGATTCAATAGGAAGCTAGGATACGTAGCATGGTACCATACCAAAGAGAGGAGATAATCTAAATACGGTTCATCCAGTTCCTGAAACCAGCTGAGCACTTAGCTTCGATCGAAAGAGGAACGGGAAAAAGTAAAAAAGAAAGAAGAGAGAGAAAAAGCTTTGTTTCAGATATTTGCTGTTTGAATAAAGCACCTACATTGGTTAGAGTGTCGAAACGCACATCCAGCGTACTGCCCGGGTTCACACCCGGTGGGGTTGGTCCAACGTGGGAGCCGGTTCCCCTCAGCAAGCGCCTTAAACACGGAGCTACCTGCAACCCATACGTATCAACAACGCCAAAAACGCAAGACAGCCAATCTCCACAATGTCGATTCCCAACGAAGCGCTGCAGAAGGTATGTCCGGATATGAAACAGTCCCTGGGAGTCCGCCGTGGATATATTATTTTTGGTATCGGTGGCTAACCGTGCGCGCGTGTGTGAACTACAGTTGGTGCAGGAGATCGAATCGCGGGCCATCGTCTCGCAGCAGCAGCTTGGCCTCGTGAAGGCCCAAATCGGCTCGAAGCAGAGGGATATTCGACTTCTGGAGCTTACGTCTACTGAGCTGGGAGCGCTCCCTAAGGATACAAATGTCTATGAGGGTGTGGGAAAGATGTGAGTGATTTATTCTGCCTCTGCGGTCGCGATCCTGTTCCTCCCGATCGACAATGGATAAAGACAGAGACGGAAAGACTGACAGACTGCTCTGGTGTGTGTAGGTTCGTAGCTACGCCGATTTCGACCGTTGAGAAGCGTCTGGAGAGCGAAACAACGGAGCTGAAGACGGACATCACGGACCTGGAAAAGAAGCTCCATTACCTCGAGACGACGCATAAGAATAGCGTGGATAATATCGACCAGATCCTGAAGTCTGGCGGGAAGGCATAGAGCCAGCAGCTCTTCCAGTGAACTACGAGATGCGGTCGAATCTGCTTCTACAGAAAGGCTTGGGTTTATCTGGCTGGGACCCTGAGCGAGGTCAAGGAGACGTCGACACCAAGCCATCCAAGCTGTTACCGTGATCTCTCCACGTGCTTCCTCACGTTGGATTGCTCGTGGACCAACATCGCAGAAGCAAAAGAGAAACACGGCCCTCAGCGACAGTCGAATACTTGTCCAGACAGACAACATCGCCGAGGCAAACTTGGCCATCTTCGAACGCGATAGCTCCGCTTTACATATTTGCGGCCAGCCGTATGGAGGAGCCTTTTAAGAATATTGTTCTGTATATAGTATTAAAAGCCACACGAAACGTCCGATAGAAATGCTGCCCAGAGCTTGCCACTCTCGCCTTATCAGCAGGAGATCTAGTGTGCTTGGGTCATCTGCATCTGCAAAACGAGGTGAATCGGGCAGCAAGACGGTTGGTTGGCTTACGGTCACGCCTTTCGGTCAGTTGTGCTGGCAGGAAAATAGAAGGGAAAATATTCCCGTCTCATGTGCTTCCAGGTCTTAACTCTCTATTTCAAGCGCCAGGTGAAAGTCAAGTGTGTCATCTATTATTTTTATAGAGTATGGAGTACCTTGCTGCCATAGTCACGATTCGAATGGATGGTCAGTGGCCATATGAAACATTTCCAAATGTAGAACCAGCCACGATGTGTGTCCGTACGGAGCAGTACTCCGTACATGCATCAATCAAGAGTAGGAAACGACTTGAAAAAAACCCCCTGCAGGAGGCGAAGTACCTTAGAATAAGGACTTCATAGAGGAGCCTAAGCGCCGGCCTCCAAGATCAGGTACGTACATACATACGGGGTAGTTATAGTACTCCTCATGGTAGTCCGTAGTGCCAGGGCGAACCGAATCGCGATGGCCTAGGTACCCAACATGAGTGGACGAAGGGAAATATCGGGCTATCCCGAGCGGCTAATCTAATTTACTTCCCCTCCCCTGGAAGGGTCCGAGATCGACTGGGTTTACCGGTACGGAACGATGTTCGAACTTGTTCCTATCCTAACATACCGTACTCAGGTTAGAGAGAAGGTTCTACCCAGCTACAGATGGGTAAACTGTACATCCAACAATAATAGCCACTGGTATGTACCATAGGTAACTCCCTAGTCAACATGTACGAATATGTAGACCTACAATGCGGCGAAACATCGACACGTAGGACAGGACAGAAACGGCAGAAGAGCAAGGCGCCTATCACTGTAAGTACGGAAGAATACTTAATATTACTTAGGTTCTTCCTATACTACTGTTGGTATAAACGCACAAATGGACATCCCCAAGACGTCGTCGGCCCAATACGATCTATGACTCCTGCGGCACTGCCCTGTAAGTGGACCAGCCGCCGGCGCCATGAACCGTTTCATAATCTCAAGGTTGCTCGGTCGTCACTGGGGCCCGATATCCAGTGGTTAGTTACTGTAGGTAGTTGGGTAGTTGGACAACGGACGCCGCTTCTCGAACCGCCGGCCAGCTCAAGATCGACTGTGTTCTGCGAGAATATGCTTCTCTCGTGCCTGGTGGACAGGATAGGATAGCATGGGATAGCTTGTCGCTGGCACTAATGACCACGAACTATCGAGTAGTCACATAAAAAGGCCTGATCCCAGCGGCAAAAGAGAAAAGGCTCGGTCTTCTGCCCCCATGCCCATCTTATCGTGTCACCACCCCTCCCATTTGTCTCTCTCCCCCGCCGAGAAGTTCAGCTGAGCCGGCCCAGATCAGTTCGGGACAAGATACGAGCGGCCTAACTAGACACCCCCGCCATTTTTATTATTCCTCTACGACTTGTGCATCTCTCCTTTTTGCACATTCTGCCTTTTGTGTGTGAGATCTTCCGCTGCTAGATCCCACAAGAGAATAATATCTTTCATCGCCAACCTTGATTTGCCTCTGGTCTTTGTTGTTGTCTGCTCTGCTGTGCTGTCCGCCCCCACATCTGCATCCGCAACTGCACCCAACCCCGTCCGAGGAGAAACTGGACCAACGCTGTCTGACGGCTTTCGGACGGTCTGGCTGTGACTGGACGGCTCTAGAATAACCAGATAATAAATAGAGCCCTGGTCGCATCCCCAGTCT
Source organism: Paecilomyces formosus (assembly GCA_029606185.1). Lineage (NCBI taxonomy): Eukaryota > Fungi > Ascomycota > Eurotiomycetes > Eurotiales > Thermoascaceae > Paecilomyces > Paecilomyces formosus. The sequence continues at coordinate 3,174,856 of JAPVCB010000032.1, forward strand.
CTCTGAGTTGGGGTGTGCTTTAAACCCGTCAGATCAGGAGTGACTGATTAGAGACGATATACCTTCTATCTCAGGCAACTAACTATCACCATCGGACGAGCCAACATGCCGAGATACTCCTTTTCTGACTCGTCGGAGTCCGAATACAGCGAAACGGACGAGTCTATCGACATTCCGTTTCCCAGGAAAAAGGTGGTCTACCGCCAGCGCTCCATATCACGACAGCGTCACAGCCCGGACCTCTCCAACACCTATCTGAGCCCAGGCGTCCATATCCACCGTTCGCATTCGACAGGTCAGCGGCGGCGGAAGGAAGAGCCGCCGCCACCGCTCGTTATCGATATCAATAACGATATCCGGAATCGCGCTAAGAGCAAGACTCGTCTCTCCCGCAAAGACACTCTGTACGATGACTCGGAGGAAGAGGTCCGACAAAAGCATCGACGACCCCGAGCACGTACCACCACCCGCGTGCCATCTCCTCCGGGCCGCGACTGGGAGATGATGGTGGACCAACGGATTCTAGCGAAGAATGACGCACGTCAGGATCTGGAGCTGAACCGACTGGAGCAAGAAATCGCACGCCTCGAGAGAGAGGTTGCCCGGCGCACCGCTGAGGTTCGTCTCCTGAGACCGGGAGAGGACCGATATGAAGAGGAGACGGGCCGACTAAAGAAGCTCGAGAAGTGGGAGAAGAAACTGGAGGAAGCGCGCCATGAAGCGGAATGGCGGGAGAAGATGAAACGGCGCGAGGAAAGGGAGGAATCGCACCGCGAGGCTGAGCTGCGAGAGGAGCTGAAGAAATACAAGGAGCGAGAGGCAGCTCGTCGCGAGGCGGAGTGGCAGGAGAAACTAAAGAAATATGAAGAGAAAGAGGCGGCTGAGGCCGAAAAGGAGCGCATCATCAAGGAGATGCGCGATGCGGAGGCCCGCAAACTGCTAGAGGAGCAAGAGCGCCAGAAGGAACTCGCAAAGCTCAAAGCGGAAGCCATCGAAGAGTACAAGATAAAAGAAATGGAGCGGATCGAACGGGAGAAAAAGGAGAAGGAAGAAAAGGAGAAATACTTCCGAGAGAGGCTAAGGGAGCTTGGTTACGTCGAAGAGCAGATCGATAGTCTGGTGATCAGCAAGGACAAAGAGAGCCGAAGAAAAGAAGAGAACAAGACTACATGGGTCAAGGTGAGAGACAGACTCTGATTGTCGTCAAAGCTTCGATGTCCTCAAGAGAATATGCTAACGTCCTCGTCTCAACCCAGGTCCACCGCAAATACCTCCTTCCTGAAACCTTGGATGCTTTCAACCTGCCATGGGAATGGGACAAGGTACGTCAATGCCTCTGAAGAAAACTTCCAAATCACCTCACCTGGAAGAAAACCATGCTGACTCCCTCTAGAACGACAGGAACTACATCCTGATCAAAGAGTACATCTCCGAAGAAGTGCAGGAGGAACTCTTCGCCCACACAGAGCGTATTCGCGGCGGAAGAAAACTCATCGAGCACACCTCCAGCTCGCAGGTAGAGCTCAAACTTCCCGAAAAGGGCCACAAAGACAAGATGTTCCTCGTGCGCAAGAAGAGTCCAAGACGATCATGGATCTTTACCTGAGCATAAGCTTGGATGTGGTGGGGATCTTGGTTTTCGATCTGGTTGTCCTTTTCTCTCAACCTCCATACTCTGTTGTTTTCTTGTTTTCTTTTTCTTAAGCATGCGCGTGGTCTGTCAGAATGCCGGTATTCGGCTTTAGCATTCTCTTTTCTTGGTTTTATTGTTTCGGTCCCGAGTATAAGAATGCCTCGGTGGTTTGGGACTATATATGGCCCACTTGATGAGTCGATGATTGTTGATACCACGATGAAATGAACTGTCTGTTTTGAGATTATTGCAATGTCATGGATATTTTCTCTTGGGTATATGCTCATTTGTTCCTGCTGAAGACTGGTAAATGTATTGTCGATGAGTAGAGTTAGTCTTGCTTGACGCTACCAAAGAGGATATCAATAGACTCCAGTATGCAATGACTTCCCAAGAAAACAGAACGCAAGGACAGTCGGACCGCCCATGTAGCGCCACCCAATATAATTGTACATATAGAAGGCTCTGTGGAATCATAATCATCGTACATATAACATGCAAGAAAAACAATAATTCCGCGCACCTTCTGAGACTTAGCTCATATAGTTATCGTGACCGCAGACAGTATCTATGATATCACAGGCTCATCTTTTGTTCATTCAGTGCCCAGCGCTTCTCTGCCCGCAGGATTAGTTCCTCGTATACGGTCCAGGCGAGAGCCGAGCTCAGCGCCTTCCTGGCCATTCTGAGACCCAATCCACCAAACAAACTACGTACTCCGTCCTCTTGGATCATCAACCGCGTGGCGCGTAGCATGTTCCCATACTTGCCAGGCATGAGCTGCAGACGGGTCTTGACAGCGTCGAAAGGATTGGTTATGGCAGTTGCGAGACCGGCTGCCATGGCGCCTGAGGCGAAGTTTATCGACGGGGAAGAAGACGAGAGAGGGATGGCCCCTCCACTCGAATCAATCAGACTAGAGAGACGTCGCTTCGACTGCTCGTAGAAAACAACGTAGAGCCCCGCGTATGGGGCGTCCCGGACAGCAGTTGCTCCAAATCCAGCAAACAGACCACGGAAGCCTTCGGTGCGGACGATGTCCCGAGCTGCACCTACGAGACTGCGATAGGCATAGTAGTCGGATTCGTAACGCACCTTGAGCACAGTTACGGGCATCATGACAAACCCTGCCGCAACTCTGGCGATGGCACCCGTGGCCAAGTTCGCCGTATTGGAGAGTTTGGGCAGCGCAGACGAGCGGGCACCGGTTTTAGAGCTTCCATTTTCAGGATTGGCGAGAACACCGGGAGGTCCAGCCTGCGCGATGCCCTGACGCAGGGCATTGAGGGATGTGAAATATAGGGCGGATCCGAAACCAGTTCGGAGCGCAGAGGGAAGAGTACCGCGCCAGAGACTGCGGATAGGATGTGGAGAGGAGAGGATGGTGTTAAGAGTTGTACGAAGGGAGGCGGTCTTTCGAGACTGCTGAACGCGCGTCTTGAGTAGATCTGCCGGTTGCAGGAGAATGGAGGAGGTCAGTCCGGAGAGAAGGCCTGCTGCGAAATGAAAAGTGGTCTTGGAAGCTGTAGAGGATAGGTCAGTCCATGCATAGAACATTGACAATACAGTCCAGAAAGGCACGTACACGTCGACGTCTTCAATTGCGGCCCCGCAGGAAGAGAGGAGCCATTCGACATTTCTGCCATGGGCTTCTGTACTTCAGCGGCCGCCAGGCTCGTCATGAGGATGGAAAACGAAGGGTAAAATTGGAATTCAAACGACAGTTGACGATAGCATAACTCGCAAGGACGGAAACGGTCAAAGAATCATCAACGAGCAGAAAGACACCAACCACCCTGAATATTCGAGAACACTTTAATTCAAACAACTTGACGGCCACATCCTGGGACCGATGGAATGATCGAGGGAATAAAAGTGTGGAAGACGGTCGGGCAAGTTGGCAGCTCAGAGTGAAGAAGTAGCGGAGAAAGAAAGTGCACGATCGGCAGTGAAGTCATCGCCTGTGCTGTCGCCCTGATTGGTTGCCGAATCGGACTCGCCGGAGAGCTCGCTTTAGGCTTGGTCGCGCTGTTTTTCTATTCAATGTTCTTTGCTTTATTTCTTATTGCTGCATGCGGCAATATTAATTTATAACTTTCCATTGTCGAGTTGGGACGGTCAATATGGATTCTGGGTGGTAATATCCCATACCTAAACTACAGCTACTTAAACGTGCCTCGGCTAGATAAAAATAACTCGACTATAGTAACAGCAGTGAATTCTTAAACAAACCATATCAATTTCCCTAGCAATACACCATTTTAATACTGCACAGACGCGCGCATCCGGTTATACTCCGCCTGGGTAATTGGCTCATACTTAGCCGGATTCTGCTCACTCATACAAGCAGGAATACATTCAATCAGAGATGTCGGATCCGGGCTGAGGAAATATGGGATCGAGTAGCGCTCTCGAGTGACTCGGTTTGGTCCCTCGAAACGGTCAGAAAGCGGTGGTAACGCAACACGGTGGTTGGTGGAGCGTAAGGTATCTTTAAAGATATCCCATTGTTTAGTACTGGACGATCCAACTTCTAAATGAAAAGATAGCATATGGTAGGTAGGTAGTGGTACGCACCATTACTCCACATCTGCAGTAAATCACCAACATTCATGATAATTGCATTTTTAATCGGCGTTGCCGATACGAAGGTCCCCGGGTGGGTGATATCTTCAACTTCGAGACCCCCGCAGTCGTCCTGGAAGAGCATAGTGATGGAACTCCAATCCGTATGCGCAGGACATCGCGCCATCCTCTGGCTCTCAAGCTCCTCCGCAGGCACCGCTGGATAGTGTAGCAGACGTAATTGATTGTTATTGCCTGAATGCTTCTCCAAGAGGTAATCCTTATCGTGGGCAAGACCGACACCCAGGGCTATCGCACGAAGGACTTCCCCGCCCACTTTGAAACATTCCCAGTAGAAGCTGTTCATGAAATCTCGAAACCCAGGAATAACTTCCTCTGGGATCCACTGGTTTGGCTGGTCAGGGTTGTTTTCACTGCCTATATCAAAGCTTTCCTGAGGAAAAAAATGTCAGTATCGTATACATGTACATACTAACCACCGCCCTTTCTTTATATTGGCGGAATTAACTATTGCCCACCTTACAATCAACCACCTCCCTCAACTTCTTCACCAATTCCTCATCATCATCACTATCACCTTGGGTCTTCTCCTGCGACACCTTCTCCAACCCCGGCCACGAATAGCCTCTATGCACCGCCCATCCGTCCGGATGCGGCGCCCTCATCTTATCTTCCTGACTGAGAGAGAAGAGCTTCTTCGACCAATGGAACGCATCCTCGAGTAGTGATTCATCCAGTCCGTGATTGATGATATACACGAACCCGACGTCTTTACAGGCGTGCACGAGGTCCTGTGCCACGCGGAGACGGGCCTCGCCATTGCTGTCTCTCCAAGCGGAGAAGTCGACAGTTGGAATCTCGAAGGCGGGGGGGCTCGTGCCGTTAATAGCGGTTGCGGTAGATGGATCTTGTGATGCCATTTTTGCCTTGATAGGGAGTCTGAGTAACTCTTCTTGCTGCATAGAACGGTAGGGCAGAGAACAGCTTTGAATATTGATTCTTTGCTGGGCGCCTGTTTCCCTATTGTATACCCAAGAGTGAGATCTCAAAGGTCGGCCATATAATATCAACCGGGCATCGTACTACTGTCGTAGTCAGCTTCATCACCTCAACACAGTCAGCACAAGAAAGCATGTACATAGATCCCAATGTTATTGTAAGCACAATAGCCTGATAAGAGACAATTCAATAAGTGATTCAAGATTGGACTCCTATACTATACTATATTTATCAGCGCGTTATTCCTTTGGTAGGCGATGGGAAATGATATTCGATCTTTGTTCCCCCTCTCATGTAACGGATATCCCCGCTATTAGATAAGGAAGATACCGAATAAGCAGGCCCAACCCCGCCTATCAAGCTGAGCGGGGGCTGAAGAGAGTAGACCCCGCGATAGACATAGATGGCATCTCCTGGAATTATAAGTCGATATATCGTAGTTCTTAGTTGTCGAATCGATACTTTAAGTGTTAGGATCACGATAGGACTGCTCGGCAACGACCACTTGACGAGACGAGGTCAGTCCTGGACGTGTTTAAACTACTCGAATGACACTTTCCTGCCACAGAGCTAAGGCACGAAACCTAGAAAATAGGAGCCTTCTAGATATTTATATAGAGACCCTGGATCCCTGCTAGTTAACAGGCCAGCGATGTGCTTTATAGTGGGTATGGGTAACAAACTTTCAGATAAGGTCTATGACAGACTACTTGACAGAAGTCTATACAATTAAGACTCCAATAAATTTATCCATCATTTTTCATTTCGTCTATTTGGATACATAGGGGCTCACGGACGTGCTCATGCCCACAAGCAGCTGAGTAGACAACTGCTAACCCCACAACGCAACTTCGAGAAAAAGTGGATGGCCGTCAGCGTACATTGCAAGATCTTTTTTTGCGTAATCCCTCAACCGTTCGCACCCGATCGATAGTCGTTATGCTGACTCTCTCTGTCCTGCTACAACTTCGACCGTAAGCGCAAAACTGCAGCATCTGCGAGATGGCAAAGGCGGGGCAAATAGAACAATAGTGAAACGTAGAAGCTTGAAAGAAAACCGCGGTGACGGAACAACAAAGACCAGGGAAACTGTAGCAATTCTGAGCAACCTTTGACAATTGGATAGTAGTAAAGGACCAAACGAAACCGTTTCCGTCACCAGATGTGCCTCCCCCCAAACGCCGTCCGATTGGTGATAAAAGGCGGGTATATCCAGCACCATGATGCAAAATGTACGGAGAATAAAAAGGAGTGAAGGAGAATGCGGACGTCAGATACGACCCCCGCATAACGAATATTTTTTTGTCGGAAAATTGTCGCCGTCATTTGGAATATCAGCCTGGAGCGCCGCAAAAGATTATTATGTCGAAAGTTCTATCCCTTCTTATTACCTGGCCCCGATGCCGAACATCCCAACACCATAGCTGCCACTTCGTTCGGGCATCGGCGGGCCTCTGGGAATATTGTCCTGAAAAGAATATTAGTATTCCAGCAGTCCAAGGCAGCCCAGGTATTTTTTATCTATACCTTCTTCCGCCTTTTCTTGCCGGATTCGCTATTGGAATACATGGCATCATCGTCATCATCCGCGTAGCCCTCGCCATAGCCCACGAAACTGTTTTCATCGTAATGTCTCTTGCGTCCACGACTCGGTCGAGTGCGCTCAGGTTCTGTGGCGGTCGGCGTGCCATTCGGTTGGCTGGGTTGTCGAGTAGCATTTGGAGTCGCAGCGGCAGACACTTTCTTGCTGTCTCCAGGGCCCGCATGCTTCATTGGTTTCTCATGACCCAACGCATCCTCCCAGAACTCGTGATTCGGGACTGTTCCTGGTTCCATCTTCATTGCCTTCATCTGCAACTTGTAGAATGCCGAGTCGAGACCTGCGACCTGGATCTCTTTACCGGAAACCTTTTGGTTCTGCCACTCCTCTTCAGGCCACATGGTCAGGTCCCGCAACCCTCCAGGCGCACCTGGATCATGCTTGACGGGTTTATTTCTTCCCGCCAAACCGAGACCTTTCAGCTTTCCTTCGTAAGACTTCCTGAGCCGGTTAATCTTCTCTCCCGTGACGGGATCCGTCCTGGCGACGGATTTCGCGATGGGGCCTAGTCCATAGAGCGACACCAAATCCCAACCTGGGTCTGGGCCTGTCATGGTATGGGCTATGAGTGGGAGCATCGCGTTAACACAACACACGTTCACAACTAGGGAGAGCATCCAGAGTATATGTGCTGGGCGGGGAAAAAATACCGCCACGGGGAAACCTTACAAGTTTTGCAGAGATGGAAGGCTGGGCCAAAATCCTTCTCTAGAGAGGATAATGTGAACTCGTTTCGAGAAGCGCCGGTTTCGCCATCCACGTCCATCGCGCCTTCACTTTTGACAGTCGCTGAATCATTCTGCTGCCCTCCAGTCTGTTGTCGGTCATGATCTGACCGGTGTGCATCTGTCATTGGCCCTGATTTCTCCGCATTCTCTAGATCTTCTGCAGATGAGGTCCCCATCAGGTGACCGCTGACGCTGCTCGCTGGGGTAGGAAAGGAATTCGTCGCCGCTACAGTGGGTTGCTGCGACAGCTGTGTAGACATCGGAGTCGAGGAAGGAGGTGAAGAGAGAGGTGCTGTCTGTGACGTCGTCGCCTGGCCGGGTGATGCCTGTGTGGTAGTGAAGCTGGAGGCATAGTTGACTGACATCAACGGAGGTGATGTGGGTGTCTGTGGAGTGTGAATAGAAGGCGGCGGATGGGTCGCCTTGAACGATCCAGCCGCTGGAGACGACGGAGAAAGAGGTCCTGCTTGGTAGGAGGTCGTCGAAACGGGGACCGACATGAGTTTCGGAGCCTGTCAAGCACAGAGAGTGCTGGCAGGAGCCGCCAACAAAAGGACTCTGGCAGCAGTCAGGAGCATATATGGGTGAAAGGATCGTGGGAGAGGAGGTCGATGGTCTGGTGGTTGGCGACGCCCTTTGTTCCTCACTCTGGGAGAAAGCGACGTTACGAGGTGTTGGATGACGGCAAGGCGAGGAGCGCCCGCTCACGTGATGGGCCGGCCTCGTTTCGCCTGCGCGCGGCAGATCGCGCTGAAGGTTCTGGGCCATCGACATGTATCGATAGTCGATACACGGAGCGCTTCGTATGATTATTATTTAATTCTGCTACCATGGAGTAATAGTAATATTGTCTGTATTATCTGCTTTATTTTTAGTTTTTATTTTTCATTTTTCTTTCTCAAATAACATCGTCGAGGCATAGAGTACTGAACTACCATGACCAGTGGATCTCTTCTCCTTCCCATCCCTTCCATATCATCCCTACATCGCCACAAGGCCAGTGCGACAGCATCATCCCCGGTCGAATCGACTCGATATACCATATACAGCCTCTAGCCGCGCACTTGCAGATACTTACACGAGGAGACCGACTCGGACCAACCGGGGCGCATCCCATCTTGTCCCGTGACACGTGCAGGTTGCAGTTCCGCCCCGAGGAACTTTTCTGTCGTTAGCCGCGACAAAGAGAGATCCCATCATCAGAGGGCGATCTATTGACAGCGGAGGGAAATACAATATCCATCTTCCTTCGCGTATAATACCATACTATAGATCTTCCATTACCTATCTCGTTGTGGAGTCGAGCATACGAAGCATAGATTACTAAGATCCAATCAGATGGGTGTATCCTTCTGTAGAAGCCCATAGAAGATAGGAACAATGCCAAATGAGTTCTGTAGAATACAGGGTATTATTGGTTCTATAGGGCCATGAACCCATCACCGCAACGATACCTATCTGGAAAATATATCAAAATTATAGACCATGTTCGTACACACGTCAAATATACCATTAAAAGCATTGTCCAACCACGCAAGACCATCCATGCCCTTATCAGCTACCACCAGGGTGCGCCAAAGAGATAACGTGCGTGTTGCATAAGCCCAAACTCGCTGATCTATAGATGCCTAAAGAAAAATCATCACTACCATGGAGCCATAAGATGCTTTTCCACTTATACAGCGTGGGTAATAGACCAAGTGATAAGACTCAAGATCGGTAGAAAGTAGCCGACTCGTTCACTAGATACGCAGAAACGTCTGGGATGTCCTCCTCTAAGGAGGCCATCAGTTCGATCTGCTCTTGTTGACTGAGAGTCCGGTTCCGCCACGGGGGGACTGGATATGGCGCATTCGAATACTGCGAATACTGATCCCCGATGCTTCCCAGCCACATCGGATCAACGCTTGCGTCCACATATGCTAGGTGGCTGGCGGTAGTCGACGCAACAGTGAAGTTCGGATCCCACCCTGGAAGACCAGGAACAACGGAGGGAAACGTATTAAACGGGGTAGCAGGATCGAACTCATAGCCAGAAAAGCCAGTGGCGAACGGTACGTACGGCTGGTTGCCATAATTCGCTTGCTCAACGCCTTGCTGCGTGGATACTTGTGATTGAACTGATGGTGCAGAAGCAAAGGTCTGCGGTATTTTTGAAGGTTCTGGAGCAGACAGGTGAGGCCCCGAAGGGAATTGCAACGGAGGATCGGCTGAATGGCCTCGTGACACTGTCCCCGTTGAAGACCTATCTGAAATGGAATACTCACCGCGTCGGTGATGCTGCGTTGAGCGCACAGACGTGGTTGTAGTACTGGATGGACTGGACATTGGTGGTGGCGTGGCAATATCTTGCCCTGACGAAGGAGTCGCATGGTTGGATGGTGAGTGTACCACGAACGAATCCGCGGTATCATATGCTTTCAGGCATGCCGAGATGAGACTCCTGTATAGTCGTAGAGCGGACTCCACCCCGGGCCATCTTTCAGCTGCCAGTTGAAGTCCCTCAAGCGCCACGTGGATATACTCAAGCACTTCATCAACAGGGTGTTCCTGCCGGATTTCAGGATAAGAAAGAGACCACAGAATGGTATTCAGAGCCATGAAGACAGATTGCGTAAAGATCCAAGTTAGGTCAACCGACCCGGTGGCGATCTGCTCGCGGTGCATTCCGACGTTGAACGCTGATGCCTCATAACACATCCGAGCCGCACGTAGGGAGGGCTCAGGAATCTGTGGTGATGGTCGAAACAGGAAGACAATCATTGTATTACGGCGTCCTTGAAACCTGGGGGAAGATGTTATTTTCAGTCTCTATCGTAGTCGCTCTTCTATGGGAGGATGTACTTACCATTTCTCGCTAAGGCCACTTCCTCCATCGTTTTTTGGGCAAGAAGCGACCCAATTGTCAAGTTTTGCGAGCATTTGCGTAAACCACGGGTCCTCATCACTGACAGGAGTCTCCCTTTTCCTGAGATATAGAGTGCGTCTGATCTCTGCCTGCAGAAGACGCATCTTGAAGAAGTGTATGGCAATGCATTTGGCCAATATAGGCTTGGCCCCTGGCAGGACTCCTTCTGGCGTGATGAAGCGATCATCGACCAGCTCAAAGAATTTCACATTAATATGATCGTGGCTGATGCAGAAGGCGCTCGGGCGCCCCAAGCTGTGGGAAAGGCCATACTCCATAGAGGTGACAATCCAGAAAAGCCTCCTTCGCATGTCGATCTCCAGCGCGTTCAACGGCTCACCGGTTGATGATCGAGCGATTGTGGTTTCCTCTGTCAGACGTAGCTCCTGGCTGAGTTTCACGGCAAGCCCCACGACCCAGTATGCAGCAGTCCTCGTCGGGGTCAATAGGGAGTACTGAGCAATAAGGACCAAGCACTGGAGAGAGCCTAGATCCATCCGCCTTAGAGAGGGCTCTAAGAACGGCAAAGCTGCTAGATAATAACTATCTGCCAGCCCTGCATATGCTGTGCTCAGCTTTTGCATACTGATTGCAATAACCAGCCGAAGCTGGAAGTTTTTGCACGGGTCGTCGGAGCCGTCGAAGACGTCTTCTACGTCCTGTCGGAATGTGGGTTCATGGAGAGTGGGAAGCATGTACTGGGCTAGTAATCGTTAGCAAACAGCTTCAGCCATGTAGAAAAACGAGAAAGTAGACGTACCTCGTACCACGAAGAGATCGATAAGCCGATATGTCAAGTTTCGAGGGGGCAGCTCTTCTTGCGGCATGGAACTAATCATGGGATAGATCTTTGACGTTGGTTTCGAACTTTCCTTGGTGAAAGTATCCTTGATCTCCTGTGCCGTCACTTCGGGGACGACGTCTTTGATGCTTTTTGAGTCCGTGTTCTGCTTCGCCATCTCCATGACCAAACGGGTGATTGCGAGACCGCTGGATGGCCCCAGATATTTGGGCTCATCATTCTCCTTGAACTTTATACGGCCAGCACCTCGCACCATCATCTCTGCATTTGCAGCATGTTGTATGTCCCGCTCAGCGTCCGCAAGTTCCCTTTCGAGCGTACGGGCCTTTTCCCTAAGTTGTAGAATATATGTCCTAGGAATAGTACAATTCCTAGCAGGGTCGTAATACACACATCTCGCATTGCTCCGTTCGCATGGTTCGCATCGTGGGATTCCCGGATCGCACCTGGATTTGCGCTATCACCCAGCTACCATCAGTGGACGTCGCACAGAGAAGCCGCCATATTTCGGCTACCGGCCGGATGGTCTACACTCACCTGTCTGCAGCGCGTACAAGCGGTTAATGTATGCGCGATGCGGCCATCTGGAATGTTCAGTGAGTTCTGTGAGCCTCTTGAAGAGTGTCTCCATGGATTCGTAAACTCAGGCCCGGGCGGAGAGGAGTTCGTCTGCGCCATGGTTGCAAGGCCCCGTTATCCCCAAATAAGAGCCACCAGGGCCGTCAAAGAGAGCCTGATAGTCTGTGTCACAGGAGTCCTCGAGTCCACCAAGCAATCTTCTTTCAAGGTCCTAGACTGAGGAGATTGGAGCTCGGGCGCAAGGTCGGGGTGAACCACGATGCCGTCATGATCTCCCCAGGAGCTGTCAGGACAGGTCCAGGGCCCTAAAGAGCACGAGGAGCAGAAGGCTGGTCCTACGTATAGTCTGCTGTGTATTATCGTTTGAATTGGCCCAGCACGTCTGGTCGATTGGGTGCGAAGAGACCGTCGCCGATGGTTGGCGCAAGGTGCAGTTCGGGAGGTCAAGGGTGCGTAAGTAAGGATGAAAACCGATGCTCAGCCTAGTACTAAGGCCGGATTGATTAATATCGTATAGGAGATAATCGAGCAGCCACTGCAAGCTAGAAGCCTAGACTTCGAGAGAGGAACATAGCAATACTCTACCATCTGCTCTACTCGGTCCTCGGACTCTCAGACAGCGCCGTTGTGAGCGACGGCCCGTGACTCGCCTGGTGGGGGTGCGTGGGGATCGCAAGCAGAAGCCATCCGCCAAAAGTACTAGAGTCGAGTTCTAATCCATCGGAAGCCCGCGAATCCTCCCACTAGCGACCTCGCATCCAACCTGTGATCGGGCGCTGCTGAGGCTTATCCCACCGAGGCTGCTTTCGCGGTTGGAGGGAATGCGGAAATTGTCGTTCTGCTTGACGTCGAGCGGGCTAATCCTAGTCCGACACCCGTCTCCTATCACATCCGCCATCTCTCCTGAGATATTATTACACCCTGACCGTGGATGATGATTCTCGATGTGCTGGAGGCCTTCTGTCGACTGGGATGGATTAGAGTATCCAAGCGTTGATCGCTAATCCGTTGGTCATACTAGATGATCGACGTTCCCCGTTAACGTCTCGAGGGCAATCCCGCTACACTAACATCTCGCACTGGACGAGGACACGGACGGAGACAACCGCAGCAGTCGAGCCCCCTCCAGCGCACGCACTGAATGCCAGGGAAAAAAAAGCTTTGGGCCCCATCTGTGCTCCACTGAACATTGATCCGTTGAACGCCTCTGCGGAGCAATCAAGCCTCGTCATTCTTATTGTTTCTTGCTCGTGGTATCTATCTCGTCTGGCCCCTGAATGCTCGGCTATTGTGCACTATTATAACCGTGGTGGACTTCACAATACTATTATTCTTTTTATTGTTAGGGGACGAGAGCGCCAGGCCAGCACTGGATTCGCGACACCGCGACAGCCCTATAGAATCCAGCCCACTAACTAGTCAGTGTCATCCAATTTTACCGATAAGGCTGGCCGCCATTCAGCTCATGCAGGTCCTGCGCCGGGCACCATCAGCTGCAAGAAACGCGGTCTAGCTCGTTTGCGATTGTGAGGTCAGTCAGTTACATAATAACACCTACTCTCGGCCATATTCCACCTCCTGGGCCTCAGTCTTGCAGTCGCACCGTTTACCTTGATCCAGCCCCGCAATTTCTCCGATTATCATTATTCAGGCTTGTCTGTTCTCAGCGGGAGATGCAAGCGATATAATCATCGTCAATATACCCGTCAATCATCGGCGTCTTTCCAGGACTAGCGTGCTGACTGTTCCGTAGATAATGTCCGAAGACGAGGATGTCCACCGCATCATTTCTGGACAACCCTTTGCTTAAGGTCAGTCGACCTGTGGCCGCCTGCTCCAGGTGTCGCACCGCGAAGATCAAATGTGATGGGAAGCTGCCCGCATGTTCCGCTTGTGAAAAAGCAGGCAAGGCAAGTAGCTGCTCCGGAGCGACCGATGAGTTTGCGAAAGGAAAGGAAAGGAGTTATGTAGCATCCCTGGAAGGGCATTGCGAAAGACTCGAAAGGAAGATTCGGGAGGTCCGCCGTCGTCAGCAGGCTCTGACGCAAGATGGCTCGGAAACTGCTCAGGAAAGCTCCATCACATCCATCTCGGCGGGGGAACTCGGGGAGAAGTCGCGTCGTAAAGAGGTATCGGATATAGATGACCTTGTTGGAGATTTTGGGTTCCTGTAAGGAAGGCAATGCGCAGCATCTCCGGTGCATCGCTAACTTGTCTCAGATCCGTCAATGCCACATCAAGAGATTTCAAAGGCATTACATCGCGCACTTCGTTTGCACAACTCCTTCTCACTGTCGCTACGGGAGACCCGCTTCCTCAATACTCGTCGACAACGCTACTACCCCGCCATGAAGCTACTGGGCTTTTCCAGTTCTACTTCGATAACATATTCACGCAATTGCCATTCTTCGTGGAAACGGGCTTTTGGACATCTGTGGACGCTGTCTACCAGGAAGGTGGCCGTTTCGCAAAACCCTTCGACAATTGGATTGTACGGATGGTACTGGCCACCGCGTCCGCTTCGTTTTCGCAGCGGCGCGGCGACGGGGACCAAAAGAGAGCACACTCCTTGGTTTCTGCAGCATTGGAATATGCAGAAGATGTTCTTCACCCGGGTTCTACATCTGGCATCCAAGCTATTTTATTGCTGGCCCAGTATTCCCTGGTTGACCCTGAGCATTTCCGTAGCTGGTATTTGGTCGGATTCGCTGCTCGAGTAATGGCGGATCTTGGTTTGCATCAAGATCTGCCTCTGGGTGTCGTGCCCAAGGATCGTTTGGAACTGCGGCGTAAGGTCTTCCATTGCATCTACTCCCTAGACAGGTCCGTTAGATCCTCCCATGATTACTGTTCCTATATACTAACCTCCCGACCTAGATACGTAAGCACAGCTTCACAGCGGGCCTTTTCATTCTCAGATGACTCCGCCAGCGTCGCTCTGCCTCCTGTTACACCTTCTACTCAACCCGCAGTACCGTACCAAAATCATGTCTTCCTCAGAAGTGCTGGGCCTGCGTTTCATCTGTTCCAGATCCGTCACATCCTATCATCCGGCTATCAAGAAATGTTCTTCAATAATCATGATCTGTCGCCGCAGCCACTAGTTCTGACATGGACGATATGTGCGAAAGCCCGCGACTGGTTCAACAATGCCCCGAAGAATGCACCACATTACTTCACCCTTTTGTATCGTCTGGAGCTTCTTTATACCATCATCGTTGCAATCTCCCCGTCACATCGGGATCCTTCGATATGCGACTTCAGCAAAACTTTACTTTTCGACCGGGCCATTGATTACATCCATCAGATCCATCATGTGATCGAGAACCCCGGGTCGTTACCATTTTTAACGTTCATCGATATCCAGCGAGTCGACTACGTTGGACGACGGCTGATCGATGTGCTGAACCAAAACTATGAACAGCTTCTCAGCAGTTCTATTCCCGAACCTCCGCCGGTACCACCGGGGACTCCGGAACCGCCCTATCTAGCACCAGAAGATCGCATCAATTGCCTTGGCCGAGCAGTGAGGTGTTTCCACTACATTCGAGACATCTTGGATTTCTCGGTGCAAAAATGGAATGCACGTGAGCTCTTTGAAAGATTTGAACTGGACTCAGCGGTCGTAAGGCAGCGACTCGCAGAAACATCTACTGCTTACAGGGACCAATCCCATACGTCCAGTGTTACTGGGGAGAATATACCATTGAATAGCACCTCTGGTGGATACTCTGGCTTTGGTCCTGGAAGTATGACCTCTCACGGACTTTATTGAACCTATTCCCTTCCTGATGAATGATGGCCCTGATGTACAGAATTAAACGAGCAACCTGTTGTACGGCGCCATACTTTGAAGGAGAAATCATCCACTAAAGTCTGCTCGCCGATGACTTGTGGATAGTGCCCACGTCATCAATTCTCGTGCCGCTGTAAACAGTGCTGGATTTCTTTTGAGACGCGGATACCCAAATTTACGATTATAAGAAAACCTCAACGGCAGAAATAATTTATGCAATAGGCGGGCTTTAGTGTACTATTTCAACATTATTGTGTGTAATGACCGCGACGGGTAAACCCATCCCTACACATATTATATATGACTTCAAATTTCGTCTTTTGTGACGTCGCGCATATAGTTGAACGACTGTTAAGCAATATCTCCTGGACACGTATACGGCGAAGAGTCGAAGAGTACTATGATGAAGGCGCTGTACACAAAAAGGGACATTAACAGGACTCGAAATCGTAAAATCCCAAATGGCATAGAAGCAACGGTATATCTGAACAGTACAGACGGTTGCTTAGTTCTAGACCCCAGAGCAAGACTAGGTTGATTACCAATTTATCTTCTAGGTGACGAAGAACATAGGCCCTAAGACTTAGACTTGTCCTGTATAAAGTGATCAAGGCAATAAAACAACCTGGTATAATGCATTGCAAGATGTCATGTTATGACCAGCAAAAGCAAAACACAGGCAATAATTTTATATACACCTATCTGGTTATAAAATATCTTCCTGTTAGTTCGACTGATGACGTTATCTTCCATCACAGTTACAATGGATAGACATGTCGTAGAAACGCAAGTTCTGGATATGCGTAATCGAGTTCGAACGAAGCTTCCTTTCTGATATGCTCCATATGGTATACGCGAACGCACAATATACTCGTTCTCCTTCTGCAAGCTCATGTTTTCGCGGAATATACGATGAAAGTAGCAGCTAAGATAGAAAGTTATCTCTTGGGTTTCATGATCTTTTGTACTATCGCCTCTCTTCCAGAGAGCAAGAGCACTGCAGATTTTGCAATAGCCGCGCTACATTCATGATTGCCTCTGCAATACCATTGACGGAATGAGATAACATCACCCATCACTGGTAGACTACAGTGACATCTTAGAGCAGGCAAGAATAGCATCCTGGTGGGTACAATGGCGTAACCTCAGATGGCTGTCTCGATTTTATCATGTGCTAATCTATGGTAGAGTTTAGTACCTTAAGTATCTATGGTAGGTTATATGGTATGATGTAACGAACACGCATGTACATAGAACATGGTAGTTAGTTTAGCCGAGCAGATTCATTTTTCTATGATAGCTTTTTTTTTTTGGCATTACATGATGTTTACCCGTATATTTCTGCTTTAGGAGCTTTGCATATCAATGCTTTGTCTTCGTATCCTGTATGTCTACAGTCAATTTGATGCGCAGCTTGTACGTGCACATAGGCCCTAGGAAGATGCCTCCTGAGATCGACTCTCTCATGGTTCTTGGAAAGAGTATTAAGAGTAGCTGGAGTTGATAATGAGTACTGTGTCTGATTCGACAGTCTCAGAATTTGAGACTCGATCCCATGGTGGTAATTCGATGATTGACGTGTTTTGCATGGGAGTGGTACTACGTATAGTCGAGTCTCGAGAATTTCAGGAACGACGCGCTGGTGCTAAGGTATCTGTGGCTACGGAGTACTCCGTCGTCCCTGAACAATTGAATTTGCCTTCCAGAAGGATCTGGCACGGGAAGATAACAATTCTCCAGCCACAGCGGCTTGCAGCTCCATCGTCAGTGTCTAGGTCTTTCATCGAACCTTGCATCTTTCCGATTGTACGACGCGGAATAATAGGCCGCCAGAGAACCAGGGCTCGTTTGACGAGAAACAAGCAGGTCCCAGGAGATAGCCAACGCATTTTGCGCCCGTATGGCTGTGCAAGGATGCCACAGCAGTGGGACCCTGGTAGAGTAAAGCTAGGAAATCCATATGGTGTGATGGGTTTTAAGATGCTGAGGTACCGCTGGCGTGGAAAGGCCCGCATACCTTCTGAAGGGCGTGGCTGTCATTATCTCTGTCAATTCGACTGTGTCAATGTCCTGAAATAATATGACGACATGGATCGGCCCAATTTGCCCTTTGTTTCTGATGTTGTCGCGTGGTGCCAGATAATGTCGAGTATGACGGAAGTTGAAAGGACCCTGGTCGATTAGATAATCGGGGACGGGCGCTCAGGCCAGGAAGATCTTGATGATCTCATGGCAGACACCAACCTTGTCAGATATTGAATCTTCGTCTCTCCCAGTGTTTCCCAACAGCTCATTGTTGTGATGCAAGTCCAATTGACCTTCCATGTGCTCCCTGGTCGTCACACAGCGACCAGATGCACCGCCACCCTTTCACCCCCCGCGTGCGGCAGTATGTGAAATATTGAATGTGATAATCGCAAGGGGCACGTACGCTGCCCGTCTGGGGCTGAGATCTTAGATGAAGGGCCCACTCCAGTCAATAATGGTTCCTCCGGGTCGGCGTCTATCTTATAGAACACCCACTGCGGATGATAGAACTTCGATCGCCGCCCGAGGACTCGTAAACAACAGCCTTATCAGGCGCTTGGAACATGCCCTAGAAGACCCTAGTGTCCAGCTCGTTTGAACGCTACGGGGAGAATTCGGATTGTTCTCGTGCATATGCTTCATATGCACGAGCGGCCAATTAAACGGGAAACCCTTGTGGACACGCAGCATGTCCGTGATCCATGACAATTGCATTTCGGACGGTCTATTGTAACGCATTGATGAATTTAGCCAGGTCTGAGACCTGGCTAAACACATGAGGAAGCTAGTAGGAGCCCTGTAGTCAAAGTCAAAGGGTCCAGAATCCGGCCGGAGGTCTGTCAATGTCCGGAAATGGCAAGACTGCCAGGTCAATGGGCGGTGCTTCTTCTTCGTCTTCAGCAGCGGACCAGACATTCGATGCTGGATGTCGCGATGTGCTGGACTTGTGGTCATTCATACTGGTCATGACGTCAAATTGATGCAGAGCAGGAAAAGAGTTGAGAGGATGTGTCGACAAGGTTTGAACTCACGATGCGACTCCTGAGCCGTGTGCGCCAATCCCTTACTGGATGGGGATAGGAGCGATCTGCCGTCTCTTCCCAGCTCGATCCAGGAAATGAGAATGGCCCATACTGGTTTTTCTTCCTGTCATAGCTCCAGAGCTAGAGCTCTGTGTTGCTATAGGGCTGGCCCACATGAGAAGCTGGGGGCAGCGAAGGAGGATCGATGGAGATAGTACCAGAGCTTCCCAGCAGGGACGGGAACGGACAACCATGGCATCGACACGACGCTCGCGAAGCCACCACAGCCCTCTTGAGCTCCAAGGGCAGGTTGGTTGAACAATGATCCAGGAAGAATTCCGAAGGCCTCGACGAGAAAAGTCCTGTTCCAGGGACACGACACGGTGACGTCAACCAACCACAGGCAGTTGCGCCTCCTTTGAGGCCATGAGATGATCATATCCAGCGCCAAACATGGCATGCCTTTGCCCTGCGGCCACATTCCCTCCCCCCGCAACCAGCGACCAGGCGGATCGTCCCTCTGACATTTATAACAGTCCATGGCTCTCTCCCCTGCCCGTCTCCTCTCCTGAATGTTTTGACTACCATATACCCTGAAACCCTGCCACCCCTTCATTCCTCAGTGATACCCCAGTGACGGCTGTATACTACTTACTCCTACTTCGATTACTACTGCTACCACCACCACCACGAGACGATCCCTCGATATCCCCACACATTATAATTCCTTAATATACCCTAATTGCTGCTGTCTTTTCTCGATTGACTGGCGACTCTCCTGGTGAAACAAGAAGCAATACACAAACTGGTGCTACCATGTCGCCGAAAGCGGTTAACCGTCCTGTCGACGCCAAGCAGAAGGAGAAGGACATCAACACCAAGCTCCAGCTCTACGGCATCTACTCAGGTGAGTGACTCAACAGAGCTTCCTGTCAAGATACCTATGAGATCAGATGACTGACGATCACGTCGCAGCCTTCGAGAATGGAAAGCTGCCAACCGTAGGGAGTCCCAATGGTTCCCATCATCAATAACGAGAGCAACTCTCTAACAACTTCTACAGAACAAGCAATGTGACGTCGCATTGAACAGCGCCCTCAAGTCGAAGGCTCTCACTTCGCCCTCGAAAGAACTCTCTAGCGAAGGCCAGCGTCTCGTTCAGGATCTCCGCGATGTCATCGACCAGTCGAAAAAGCTCTGGCTGTCCAAGAACGAGGGCAACCTGCTCCAGGAATTCGTCTGGAGTGCGACCCATCTCGATTCCGTCCAAGCCAACAAGCCCAACCTGCCTATTGACAAGCAGTCCGCACAGCAGGATGGAAACCAGGCTCTTGAGGGCTTGAAGACCCTGGGAGAGCTCCTCATCACGAACGGAGAGTTCCGAAAGCTACGTACGTTGTCTCCTAGAATTGCAACTTCCGTACTGAATACTGACGACCTGGTGCAGTCAGCGATGCCACCGTTCTGCTGCGTGACATTGCAGGCGACGCTGCTTTGAAAGCGGGCAGCAAGGTCAAGCCTTCCCAGGAGCAGCTCGCTGCCATCGACGAGCCTGCTCCGGAGAACACTTGGCACGAGAAGCCCAACTTTTCCAAGGAGCAGCTGAAGTCTCAGTGGAAGGCTAAGACGCAGAAAGGCGAGGACGGGGTAAGTCCCATATTTAGTAATTGGAGGTGAGTTCAAGTGCATATGCTCATGCAATAACTAGGGCCGTCAAACTCTCGAAGAAACTGCAGATACTGCCACCCAGGCAGCCACGGGTGGTCAAGACCCCAGAGAAACGGGCGATGTTGACGTCCGCGCTGGTGCTCAAGCGACCACCTCGAAGCTCCAGGAGGCTGTTGACCAGAATGTTCCAGAGGAGACGAAGTCTCGGACTCGTGAGATGGCTGACGATACAAGGGAGCGTACCAAGAACTACCTGAATGAGAAGGTCCCGGAGGAGCGCCGGGATCAGTTTATCGCCCGCGTCAAGAAGATGCTCGTCGAGATCCAGGGCCACTCTGACTGTACGTAACTCTAGCTGTGCAGTTGAAACTGACAGAAAATGAGAATGCTAACCCTGCCTTAGACCAACAAGCTATTGAGACCCTCCTTACTCTCGCCGAGAAGTATGGAGGTCACAGCAAGGATCTAACCTCGCAGGCCGGCGGTTCAGTGAAGGATGTTCGATCCAATGAGCACCTCAAGTCCGCTGAGACCAAGCTGAGAGTATGTTTTTCCATGATTTTGAAGCAATTGATAGGAGAATGCTGACTGATATTCCCAGCTCCTGATTGAGCGTTTCGCTAACTACACCTCCACTGATGACTTCTTCGACTCCTTGAACACCATCTACCGCGACGCTGACAAGGACCCCCAGCTTAAGGGCTGGTTCAAGCATGTCGACTCCTACATTCGGTAAGTCTACACCGTGTGTACTGCCCTACATCTCAGACTCTAATCAATCAATTAGGAAATGCCTGCGCGAGCAAGGTTACGTCCTGAAGGATGAGGCTACCAATGAGTGGAGGGAGCTATATGACGATGGCCGCTTCCTGCTGCGCGAACGCTACAGAGGTCATACCGACCGTGTTGTCGATGAAATCAAGTTCTTGGCCGATCAGTTCGACCAGGACCCTCAGAACAAGGCCTTTGCCAACTCCATGGAGAGGCTGTTCAAGGATCTCGGCCAGGACAAGGACGGAAAGCCCGCCTTCAAGAAGCATCTGGTCAAGGATATCACCAATATCATCTTGCCAGCCATCTTTGAGAAGGTTCGCTACATTCCCATTCCTCGCATTGAGGTCTCTGACCCAATGGTCGATGTGATCGTTGAAAACCTGGTGATCGAGAGCGACAACCTGATGCCAAACGTCGTCGAATTTGGAAGCGACAACTACTGGCGCTGGGGTCGCAAGAAGATCAGCAACAAGAATGACAACAAGACTATGATCTCGGCTTCTGGCATTCAACTCGACCTGAGAGATGTCAGCTACTATGTCAAGAAGAAGCAGGGATTCCCCTCTCTGACTGACATGGGTGTCATTGATATTTTCCTTGGCGGAGAGGGATTCAGCTTCAAGCTCGCTGCTTCCAACGCCCACAAGAAGGACCGTCAGAACTTGTTCAAGGTGGACGATGTCAAGGTCAAGGTACACAACCTTGACTTGAAGGTCAAGAAGTCCAAGCACAAGGCACTCTTTACTCTCGTCAAGCCTTTGCTGTTCAAGGTTGTCCGTCCTGCGATTGAGAAGGTCCTGGAGAAGCAGATCCGCGACAACTTCGAGAAGGCTGACGCCTTTGCCTACGATATTCAGAAGGAGGTGAAGCGTGCTCGCGAGTCCGCCAGAGACGATGAGGATCTCCCGAACATCTATGCGCAATACCTCGATGTTTTCAAGAAGAGGATGACCGAGAAGAAGCAGAAGGCCGAACAGGCTGAAAAACGTGACACCAAGGTGCAGGCCGCAATGACGCACCACGACTCCCTGTTCAAGGATATCAAGTTGCCCGGCGGCATTAGCAACAAGGCGACTGAATACAAGGAGCTTGCGCAGAAGGGCGAGCGCTGGCAGTCTCCTGTGTTCGACTGGGGCAGCGCATCCGAGTCCTCTGATATCCCTCGTGCCCAGGAGATCAAGCGTAAGCCTCATGGCACTGCCGAGAGTCGCGTGAGGGAGCGTACAGAAGCAGGCCAGGCTGGCCAACAGACCGCTGCTGGAAGCTATGCCTTTACCAACGGCGGTGCTACTGACCCCTACGCCACCAACGGCCACGGCAACGGTTACAGCAACGGCCGTGGCGCGAACGGGTATAGCAATGGCGGATACAAGGCCACTGCACCCAACGGAGCCACTTCTGGTACCAACGTGGATGGATATCCCACCGACGGCTTCTCGAAGCATGTCAACCAGGCCTTCTCCGCAGACACCACCCGTAACATCTCCGGTTCTCTCAAGCAGGGAGCTGATGGTCTGACGGTTCCTGGTACCTCCGCTCCTGTTGATCGCATCTAAACTGCCAACAGGGCTCTATAGGGAGGACCTCAAAGCGCTGATACCCAAACAGTCTGTTCTATGATGAATAGATGTGCTGCTTGCAACGCGTGATACCATTTCCTATGTGTTGTGTTTTATGATTGATTTATGCGCAAATTGTGACGGCAGTATACCCTGACGGGATAGACGCCGCAAGCAACAAGCTTGATGCCATACCTATTATAACACAGTTATGTCCGGTCTTTTATCGATTTCATAACATGCGATATAATCTTAATAATGCGACCCTCGAGAGGGTCATGGAGGAGGTGATATGAGAAACTGATACAAAACCCCAAAAACAAACTAACTCATCTGCGTTTTTGTACTACTAGCTAGTCTTTGTGAGACGAATTTCATATGTTGTTTTTATTTGAAATGGATCTCAAGTATATCTGTAGACATAATATGTCTCAAGGCCGGTACTTCACGTTAAACTAATAACATTGACTATGCGCGTTGAGACTGAGACTCGATGGTAATTCCCCGTTTAGGTGAATTCGCATTACGAGGAGGGGACCCATGTAGTGAGGCCTTGCCGAATGCCATGGTGTTGTCTCAGTGGTAACGTTACGCCCGTAGTTTTATTGCCAGCGGTGCTGTAGACACCGCTTGTCCAAGGAGATTCTTGGCGTATGCGTTCGCATACCCGGCAGTTGGGGTATATTAGGGGCGTGCTCGCCCCGTCTTTTTCTTTTGATCTGTAGATTTGTTGTTAATTTTTCCAGTATGGCTTTTATTCGTTATAGGAGCTCGGTGGGCTCTGTTATTTCTGATGATTCTTCTGCCGTTTGTTCTGTTCCGTCCACGGTTAGCGAGGCTCGAGTTCATTATTGTCCTTGGGTTTTTTTGACTTATTCTCAATGTTCTCTTGTGGACATTGATCTCTTTGAAGAGTCGTTTGTGGAGATGTTGCATCGAAATGGTTTTGTCAATGCTACTTATTATGGTTGTCGTGAGCATCATGAGGTTACTGGTATTCATTATCATGTTCTGGCGAATCTTAGGCATCAGCCTAACTGGTCTTTCTCTACCGCTCGTGAGCGCTTTCATGTTGAGGGGAATGATTGTGATTCTCTTGATATTGTTACTCCTAGGGAATATCAGCGGACTAATCCTGGTCCTTTTATTGCGAACCATGTCCGTTCTTGTGAGAGTAAGGGTGGGATTGTTTTTGGTAAGCGTCCTGATCTTCCGGATGAAGAGGAGAGACGTAAGTGGGGGGAGATTCACTCTCTTCCTACTCCTGCCGAGAAGTATGTGAACTTGAAAGAGTATTGGCCTGATGTTTACTACAAGCATTTCAATGATATTCAGTCGGCGATTGATTATGAGCACCAGGGCGGGGATTTCTATGAGCCGTTTGAGTTGCCGCGTTTTTTTTTTTTTTTTTTTTGATCCTCAGAGGTTTCGTGTTCCGGATCTTATTGTTGAGTGGAGGATTGATAATTTGTCGGCTCCCCGTCCTGGTGGGCGGATGAGTTTGCTTATAGTTGGGGATACTCGGACTGGTAAGAGTCTTTTGGCGCAGTATATTGCGTCGCAGTATGGTGTTTTTTCTGAGTTTTATACGGAGTGGGATATGGGTGGTTATCGGCGTGGGCATCGTTGTGCTGTGTTTCACGATATGAAGCGTCCTTTTGAGTATTATAAGGGTGTTTTTGGCTGTCAGCGTTCTATTACTGCGCATGGGAGGGATAGACAGACTCAGAGGCTTGAGTGGGATGTTCCGTCTATTTGGGTTTGCAACTATGAAGATGATCCTCGTCATTGGAGTGACGCTGCGAGGAGGTATATTGAAGGTAATGCTGTCGTCTACGAAGTTCCCAGGTCTACCTCGTTGTATTATGATGAGAATTATGGAGGAGCCTCAGGCTCTGAAGAGGGAGCAGGACCTGCAGTTTCGTCTGCTTGCTCTGAACCTTCCGGGTTGAGAGATTTGGATGATTGTATCTCGGTATCTTCGGACCTGGGGGGTTCCATGGAGCTAGATCCGGATTATGACGAGAAAGTTCGTGAGATGAATAGGTCGAGGGAGATCATGGAACGGCATTAGAGGCTGGACCTCAAATGGCAAAGGGAGCGAGTACGAAGGATTTTGTTTTCACCTATGAAAGTTCTTGGGCGAGTTATATTGGTATACAAATTGCAATGTTATTGGGTTTACACTGTTGAATATACGATAAGAATTAGATAAACCTCAGTGCCAGAGAGGAACCCCCTGGAATAAAGTAAAGACATAGATATATTCTTTGCTATTGCATGTAGCGGCTTTTTAGTTGGTGTGTATATATAGAGAGTTGATAAGCTGCGATCCACTGACTTAGTGAGCGGGTTTGGTATCTATTCGATACGCACATACATACAGATAAGCATAGTGTTGACTTTTCAAACAGTAGGAAGAGCTTTCTGATCCATATTCGTCCTTTACTTCCCGACCTTCCACCATGAATCCGCATGATGGTGGATATCCGGAGACGGAATTAACTTCCTTCTCTCTGACTTGTGCTTGTGATGCACATCGAATATCTTATTCCTCTTCTCCAACGCCTTATCGAGATCCGTCTGACTATGATGAGTAAGAGAGCCCATCAAAGTGGGATATCCCAGAGGCAGATCGTCGCCTCGATCAATCTGCCAGAAATGCCACGTCTTTCCGTATAGACCAACGACTTCTTTCATCGCCTCGAGTTCAGCCTTCTCCCATTCCGCTTGGTCCGCTCCTGCTGGCTTCGGGCAGATGAGCATGCCAGACTTCACTTCAAATTCATGCGAGTGCCAGAGTTTCTTCTCATCGTCGGGAAGAGTCAGATAAGTCTCTTTAGGTATCATGTACTCAACTCCAATGAGTCGAGCGTCTTTCTCGTGTGAATCGTAGATCAGGCATTGGCGCAAGTCCTTGCGGGTGTGTGCACAGAAATGAAATGCGTCAACATATCTGGCAACATTGTGTCGGGCATTATCCGCGTAGATATGAACGGCCGTGAGGAATTCGCAGATGTTGGTCAAAGGCTGAAACTCGGGGTTCGAGCTCATTTTCTCAATGTAAGTCGATGACTCGATGACTCGATTGATATTTGACGTCTATATAGAGGCGAATATTGTGATTATGAAGGTTCTTGAGAAGTGGAAGTTTTAATTTCCGTGAGAATAGACTTGTGTTCTTCTTTGCTTTCATGGTGAACTTACATACTTTTCTGCATTACGACATTTATAACATCCAGCAGCCCTTTAGGTGGCAAGTAGATCTTACTACATGTGGATAGACGGATATTCAAAAAGACGATGCAAAGTCCCATCTCGAAGAACAAGGAATGTTCAATTCCATTCTGGTCCACATGACTGAGTACAATCGACTGCAACACCGGTGGTATTCTGTCAATCTGACGTCTGTGGTCCATGTCGAAGATCCTGTAGTCTCGTCCGAAAAGGGAGCTTGGTCTACTTCGTTCGGTTGGATACCGAGCTTCGTCGCCGAAGTTTCCCTTCTAGTATCTCCGATACTATCAACAAAATAGGAGCTCTCGTATCACCAAATGGGAGTACGCAATGATATACGGATTACAAATTAATTCTTGAGAATATGTTATACTGGCTTTGTATAAATCGAAACGGAATCCAAAAAGATGTGATGTCAATATTGTAGTCTCGTAGCGAGGTTCAATCGGCGACCATCCGTGAAGACTTCGCCGAGTGTGAAAGATATTGCAGCACTATGAGTAAGAAAGCAGGACATGCAGAAATACGTAATAATTCGTACCAGCATATTAGTTATCGTCCAAATCAGCGGCAGTTAAGCTACCCTTTGCATATATCTTGCCACCGCTGGTCGCGTAGGATAGTTGTTGATCCTAGTGGATTCTCTAATGTGCATTATATATATCGTAATAAACGTCTTAGAATATTATCATGACGCATACTGGTTTTGATTTAATGGGGGTTTTAAAATGTTTCAAGTCTAGAGTGCGTCAGTCCCACACAACGCTAACTGGGATCCTTTTGGCTTTCGTGTTTACTGTCTCATCATCTGCAGTGAGACTGCCTTGCTGGGTCGAAACCATCTCCCCAAACTCACACGAGATAGCTCTGTTCGAAATCGATCCTCTTCTAGGAGCGATCTATTCCGAGATGTCAGTTCCTGTTGTGACATGCCCGGTTGACGTTCGAACCGTTCACGAATCGATTGTAAATCCCCATCGAGCATCCTACGCCTTCGCTCTTCGGGCCAGATACGGGCAGTATGACCTTGCCAAACTGGATCGTCCGGGTCTAGACCCTCACCCAAATCCACAGATTTAGTGATGATCAGAGCGTGATGACGAAAATTTGCCGTGGTTTTATCGTGCGGTCCCTGTAATTCGCAGTGTTGAACCTGAAACTGAAGAAGGCAGTCGTCGGAATTGAGCACTGCGTTTGGTGGGTGAGAAGAAACTGGATATATTTGCTTCCTCTCGATAAGCCAATATAGGTACTCTGTCTGCTCCATGGAGTTCATGCGTCTGTTGATGAGAAAGTATGATCTGTCTCGGATGGAGCTAATAGTTTCGTACAAAGAACATGAAGCCTTGATATACAGCCTCGCCCATTGCTGGATACGCAAACATAACGTGCTCTTCATCCTCATTGCGCTCTCATCATACCGTGAACAGATCCTGGCATCGACAGAGATGAGTGTTGCTCTTGGGTCGCTGGGATACATAGGTATCTCTGGTGAAGTCACTTCAAGATGAGATAGGGAGTCCAGCGATATACCATATTCGGGGCCAAGTCGGTGTCTTCGCATTGCAAGGTACAGATGACTGAAGTAGAATATATATTGAGTAGGCGTGCAGGAGTCTGTTAGTGTGCTCGATGACAGGTCACCGGAGGAGTAAAAAGTAGGACAAAACGAACTCATATTCTGCGGGACATGGTCTTCCGCCCATCGATGGATACGAAAGCAGCAATAGCAGAAATAATAGCATGGAGACATATCTTTGGCGAGGCAGACGAGAAACCCAGCCCTTTCAACCCTAGCTTCGGTGCTGTACTCGTTGAGGTCTCTGTGTTTGGGCCATTTTGATCCTAATAAAGATTTCTGTTCTCTGAGTCGGGATAATAACTCACGACAGCTCAATGCTAGACAGGCTACACTGGCTGAGGACGAATAGATGCCACGTGGAATAAGATCTCGTTGGGAAGTCGACAGAGAGGACTGTCCTGTAGGATTCCATTTGCCTCCTCACCTTCCCTTTTCCTCTTCATTGGTGATTCTATTTGTATTTGTCCTTTTCTTTCCCTGTCTCTTTCTTCTGTCTTCTGCCTTTCTCCTTCCCTTTGCTTCTCTCTTTCCTTTACCTTTTTCTTGAACTTGGAATGATTTATGTCGAATCCTGAGGCAAGAAAGCAGCAGAAATATTGAAGGAACTTGGTTGCTTGATTCTAGCTAGGGGGATTGAAACCCATATTTATCTTCTAGTCATACAAAGAAATAATTTCGCGCCCCAGAGCCTGGTAGGCAACCTTGGAACCTTGGAATCGCCTACCTCCTCCCATTTTGGGCCTAGCTCAGCACACAGCTATATAGCTAGATAGTTGCTGGAGTTGGAACTCGCTCCCTCCTAGAGCATTGAACCTCACAGTGGAATCAAGCTCGTCAGTTCTCTCCTCCTTCCTTTGTCCCTCGATAGATCATATTGGCGTTTGCTTTTCGCACCGAAAATTTATAAAGGTGATGGAAAGTATGCAGAATGATATACAGACCACGAAATCCACGATATGACGTGAGATGTAAACAAGTAGAGCAGTGCTATGTGGGACGTCCATCTTTCTAGAGGGCGGGGTACTTATATTATTTCCTTTACGAGCAGTATACTATGTAATTCCCTGGTAATCTCCGATACTATATAGGAAGCACTGTGCTCTGGTGAGATAATGCAAAATGAGCCGTAATATGTAATCATCAGCACATTAGACTCAGCACACCTGGACATGTTTTATATACTAAATCTCTTAACGATGTAGTTGGTTGGATTTTAGTGCCTGGGACTAAATGTTAATTAAGCAGGGCGTTCCCAACCAACGCCAAAACAGGGACCGGCCAACAAGCCACATGCAAGGTGCTTTTGCTTTCGGAGATCTCAACCTATTTTCGCTTACCTGTCGCATCTATAAAGCTAGGGAGAGACGATTGCGCATCTATTATTAATTGCGCGCGTACTCTTGAGGATCGAAAGTCCTCCTGCCCTTCTTTGTTTCTTAATTAGAGCTCCTGCCGGCTGCCAACCTGCGTCTTGTTTTGCCTCGGCTTGTAGTTGTAGAATAACTAGAGCTCTCGCGCTAAGTTAAGCAAGTGGGTTGCTTGTCAGGTAAGATCTTCTGGAGGCCGACAACTTACAACGAGCAAGTTTTCTGACCATCGACACCAATTCAGAGCTCTCCGCGGAGAATTAGAGACTTCACATCGTGACGGTACTCGTGCACTTCAGCCATGCCGCCCTCAAAGACAACCCAGGCCTCTACGGCCCCGACCTCGCGCTCCGCTTCCTCCCCGCTGATCCGATACTATCTCGCGGCGTACAACATCGTCTGCGTCGTTCTCTGGAGCACCTGTACGCTCCGGACCTTCCTCCTTGTGCCTATTCTAG
Organism: Paecilomyces formosus; assembly: GCA_029606185.1. NCBI lineage: Eukaryota > Fungi > Ascomycota > Eurotiomycetes > Eurotiales > Thermoascaceae > Paecilomyces > Paecilomyces formosus. The sequence continues at coordinate 3,204,182 of JAPVCB010000032.1, forward strand.
CACCTAGGGGCCATTTGCCCGCTATCTTCACTCATGTCTTCTCCCCGCTCCTCACCGTCACGCAGACGCTGGCGGTGCTCGAGATCGTGCATTCGCTGATCGGCGTCGTGCGCGCCCCGTTCTTCACGACTTTTCTGCAGGTCTCAAGTCGATTGCTGCTCGTGTGGGGTGTCATGTTTCTCTTCCACGACCAGGGTAATGGTGGTATCGTCGGAGGCGACTATGAAGGTGCAGGAAAGGGACTCGTTCAAGGACCGGGAGCGAAGATCGGCGATCTGGCTTTCCTGGGATGCATGGGCGCGTGGGGTATCACTGAGATTATCCGCTACGGGTTCTTTGCTCTGCAGGTGCTGGGCCTGAGAGTTCCGAGCTGGTGGATGTGGCTGAGGTGAGTTCTTATCGTCCTTGTTTACCGAGTCGATTCGAGGACTGTGATTAACGATGAACGATTGCTATAGATACAACACTTTCTTCGTCCTCTACCCGATTGGCATTTCTTCCGAGTGCATCCTCATTTTCAAGGCTCTCGAGCCTGCTGGGGAATTGAACCCGCTGTACAAGTGGTTCTTGATTACGAACCTGGTCATCTACGTTCCTGGTATGTTGCTGTGGTCTTCAAATGATGGGGGTGCCGCGTAGGGAACCAGTGGCTGACATTGCTTTTATAGGCTCCTATATCCTCTACACTCACATGATGGCTCAGAGACGTAAAGTCTTGAGAGGCAAGAAGAGAGCGGACTAAATATCCGTCGCCAATGGAGTTTTTAGGACTTGCATTACCCCTGTGAGATCAGCTGTTGGGGTAGTCCAGGTCTATGTTAGAAGCTTGGTCACTGTCCGCACTTGATACACTTGATTCGCGCTGATATTGCTGATATCAGTTGAGGTGCCCGAGAATGTGTCCACGATTCTCTTAGAAAAGACCAAACGGATCAAATCTGCCTGCTAGAGGAGATACAAAATTCCTGTATATGTACACGTAGACATGAAATAAAGAAGCATGATCATAACCGTTGACTATAGCGTATATGCGCCATCATAGCTCTTTCATAATATCCCGAACGGCCTTTGAAGCGAACGACTTGCGTTCATGTTCAGGGAGTTCAGCGCTCATATCTATATCATATGTCAGCAAGAATGCAAGATATGCTTACCAGATAGATAAAGAGCATGCATACCTTTAATAGCTTGCATTCTTACCATAAGGGTCTCTAATCCCTCAACTTTCATTTCCTGGTCGTCGTCCTCATCGTCCTCATCAAAACCATTATAATTGTTGTCCGTTTCGCTTCCATAGTCGTTGCCATCGCCGCCACCGTTCTCAATTGCGAATCGCAAACCCATCATTTCACGCCCGAGCTCGTTCACTTCGAAATCGAACCCGGACTCGCTGCCATCGTCGCTACCCTCCTGGTCATAGGATGCCGACCAATCTGTCGCTTCGAGGACCTCTTTGATGCGCGGAATACCTTCGAGTTCTGCAGAAAATCAGACCATCGCCCATAACACGCACATAACAGGGGAGATGCGCAGTCAGAAAAAAGAGAAGGAAAGACAAGACAAACCTCCAAACGGATTCCTCCTCACCGGACCCGATCCCTCTTGCTTATCCTTGGGGTCCCACTCAACGACCTCAAACTCCATCACGCCCATATCGTACAATTCATCTTCCCACCATCCTACCGCGAATTTCTCCTCCTCCTTCGGTTCATCCACTTCATCGCCGCCTATTTGGCTTTTGCCCTTGCCTTTCTCTGTATCTTTCCCAGAAGAAGCCAGCATCAACAACGTCGGCACCTCGCCCATCCCCCCCCTCTCCTCTTCAATCTGCGCCTTCACCTCCCCAACCACTTTAATCAGATCCTTAAGCGCGCGCGCCTCCTCATCAGCAACACGTCCAGCACCAGCGCTCGCTTCCTGCGGTACCGCCGAGCTAGGAGCCTCCGGGTTCCGAACGCAAAGGACGACCGCGCCGATGGCATCGCGAACGACGCGCGCTTCCGCTCCGAGGAACTCAGCCTTCCATTGCGCAGACGTAGGATACGTAGAAGAAGAAGGATTTTCTAGCGAGGAACTCGAGGAGGAATCAGGTGTAGCAAGAAGCGGCACTTCGTCAACCCAAATCGGTACATCGGCCGTGTAGTACTTTGTCTGTATCCGGAACGGGGCGTGTGTGGTGTATCCTGCGAATGTAGTCGTAGTCGTAGGTGTTTCTTCCTCCTTCTTATCTTCTTCTGCTTTTCCTGTTTCTTTCTCTTTCTCTTTGTGCTTTTCAGCGGTGTCGCTTCCTGGTTCTGCGGCGGCGGTCTGCGGCGGGGCACTGACGGGTACACCAGTGAGGGAATGTAGCAGCGACGGAATGGTCGATTGCGCGTGCGACGCCGGAGATAAAATGAGCAGGCGGCGCGGATTCGAGATATTCTTCACATCTTTTGCGCTCTTTTCGCCTGCGGCGGTGGGCATGATGGGAGGGTTTGTCGGTGCTGGTGTCGGAGACCTAAGTAGTGGCGGTGGGAGGATCGGAGAGCTCGCGAGACTTGGTTTCGGGGTATCGAGGGAAAACAGACTGGTCTATGGTTATGGTGAGATTGTAGTGTTCATTATTCGTAAGGATAATTTCAGGGTGCTACTCTCGAAGGAGAGATAAGTCATAGCTAACTATGATTAAGACGTGAATGAAGCTCGGAGCGCGGAGCACGATGCGGAGAGCGGAGATCTTCAGACTTAGACTAGGTCCGTAATTCCGCTGTCATGCAATCAGGCTCAGCTTAGGAAAATGGGAAATTACCAAATTTACTAGTACAAAGGCTGGAAGAAATGACTTTTTCAGACGAGGTAATTTTCATTGTAGCTCTCTGGCCTTCCCTTCTAGAAGAGCAATCTCACAAAAGTCGCCGTGAATTTCAAGCCATTAAATATCCGACATGCTTTCCACCTTCCTGGCCCAGTCTGAACAGCCAGACCGGGTAGCGAAGAACTAAAGTGGTGGCAGGGTCAATGCCCTTATAGATTTTATATTCCAACCAGAGATGGGTCGAGGGTTATCCGTCGAAACCGCGGCGGATAATGAAGGTGGAAATGGAATAAGCATGGAAATAATGCCACATATCTCCCCAGCGCCGGGACGAACATGAAGTACTGATTTTTCGAGACCCCAAATGAAACACACACCTATCCTCTCCGCTGGCCTCTGGCTCTGTTGACCGTGGCCTTACCACGAGCGAGACCGACACCACGTCCACGCTGGCCTCGGGATCGGAACATGGGAGCATTTCTGTAGTAAAACAAATGTCAGTCCAAACCAAATTCAAAGACAGAGGGGTGAAGTCATATAAAATTCTGCCAGAAGCATCCATCTGTTTGACACAGAATTGCATCACGAATCCAACATACCTCAGCATATCCGGCACGATGAAGAATCGCACATGGCTTCCCCGAATGTAGACCTGGTCCAAGTGTGACACACGGCCATCGCGCGCTGTAACGGTGATGTCCTTGAGCTGGACGTTCATGTTGTCCTCGGCTGTAAATCGATTTAGAGGTCAGCATGTTGCAAAGCTGGATACAAGACGGGAGGCATTGGCGGCACTCGAGACATTGCCAGCCATCAACAACATAAAAACGAAAATCCGCATGAAACGCACCTTCAAGAAGCTTTCCTCTGTAAACCTGGCCGGATGTGATTTCGAGAGTGACAACATGGCCCTACGCGAACGTCTCATTAGCCAAGCAATTCACGACATCACGCGCCCAACGACATGCGCAAATCTGCTACGCATGCCGCAAACCAAAGCGCCTCAACTGGAGAAAAACACACCTGTGCCTCGTTGAGAAGCTTGATCGGAATTCCGATCGTGCTAGTCTGCTTGCCCATCTTCGCGATGAGAGGTCTTGCAGCCTTGTGAAAGCGGTCTGAAGGAGAGAGATGCGCGAGCTGAGATGGGGAAACCGCACAGGCTGGTCGGAGAGATGATGCTTCTCAAGGCGAATTCGTTTTCACGACTGGGACATAACCGTCGCCAGACTCGTTCCGTGGGCGATGGAGGAGAAAGAGAGATAGATAGGTTGCTGGTCGTTCGAGCTTCGGCGGGCAATCGAAGATCCAGGGCGGACCCGTGGGGCGCGAGTTTTTGCGGCTCTGCTGAAGCTTTCCGCCTTCCAGGAACGTCAGTGCATACATATAAAAGGTTGAAACGAGTCAATGGCCTGAGATCTATATTACCATGAATTAATGATCATTTAATTCCGTTTTCCAAGAAAAATAAATATCTATCTGACTTCAACTCCCATAATCATGCCATTAATCTCTTGACCAACCAACCGCCTGTTAATTCTATCCTATCTCACCCAAGTCCAACGTCCAACCAGCATAGCCTGCGATAATACCGATAATACTACATTCACCACCACAATGCCCACCCAACCGAACTCCAGCTTACAAGCATTCAATCTCGCCGTTTCCACATTCCTCAAAAACCCCTCCCAGCTCCTCCCGAACCTCACCATCCCAACATTCATCCAACTCCCCGAACAGCTCGGTCCGCATGTCTACCCATCACAACGGCAGCAGTCCTCCAATGCTTCTACTTCGAGACCACCACCTCTAATCCGCGCCCTCATCATCGACAAAGACAACACCCTCTGCCCTCCCAAAACGACCCTCTTCCCAAAACCCTACCTGGACAAACTCCACTCGCTCCGAACATCACCCACGTCGCCCTTCAACAAGGACAAGAGCCCGGACTCGATCCTGATCGTGTCGAACCGCGCCGGAAGCAGCGCTGCCCACGAGGCTGAGGCGCGAGATCTGGAATCCACACTGTCCGCGCTCAAGATCCCTGTGTTTCGGCTCCCCGTCGGGGCGAGGAAGAAGCCGTTCTGCGGCGCGGAGGTCCTCGCGTGGTTCCGGGAGAGGGGTGTCGTCGAGCGTGCTGATGAGATCGCGGTCGTGGGGGATCGGATCGGAACGGATGTGTTGATGGCGGTGGGGATGGGTGCTTGGAGTGTTTGGTGCAGGGATGGAGTCACGGAGGGCGTGGGTCGGGATGCGGGCAGGACAGGGTTGGATTATAGGGGGTTTCTGGCGAAGATGGAGGTTGTGGTCGAGCGGTACTTGAGGGAGACGAAGGGGTTGAGACCGTCGGTGCCTAAGGGCTGGGAGGTGTGATTGGAAGGGAAACGTCCTTTCTATGTTCCTTGAAGAATCAGGAGAAAAGCTCTCATCTCGGGCTTGGGATGGGGAGTCCAGATATTCTCGGTGTGTACGCACCAGAGAACTCCTACACGCATCCAATATTGATCTGGATCTCCAGTGTATAAATACTTATTTACGTTCATGTCGACTCCAATGGGCGGTAGGTCAGAGATGGATGGCCTGCTACCGTCCAGGAGCATATGCTCAATATCCATATACCCTAGCGATCTAACATAAGTTACTCACAGAGGTACTGTACATAATGCAATAGAAGCAATTCTCATTCTAAACTGTTCTATTTGTATATTTATTCCGAATGACTCGCGACCCAGACTATGCACCCTTAATACGAAAGCCACACCAGGACAGTGAAAGGTGCTCCTACAAAGACCATGGACACAGCTATATGTATGTATGTACCATCATCGAGTGGTTACTAGGAGCGAGACATCACCAAAATTCCCAGACCATGACTCAGTTTTGCATAGATATATAATGGAAGTACAGTTCTAACACCTGTAGGGCACGAATAATGTAGAAACAATAAGGAAACTAATGTCAATTCCCTTGTCCCCCGACCCAGAAATGCTAACTTTAGTCGCTTCTCAGACCGACTTTCTCGCATGCTCACGTAAAAGATTCGAGAAGATCAACAATGTCACAAATAAATCTTTAGACTGGGACCGACATCGAGCCTTCGGTTATAGGTAATAAAAATAACCAAGAGAAATGAAGGGGAAAAATAAGGAACCAGTGACCAAGGTGCTACAGAACCGGCCGTAGAAAGAGAAGGGTATTAATACAACCAAAGGAGACAGTGCCAGCAGTAAGGATAAAAGAAATGAATCCGACTGGACACAGGTACACACTGTCCTGACAGTCGCTACCTGAACCATGCGGACTCGTAGGGTAGCCTCAATGTCACCCACACCCGTGGGGACTCCATGAGAGATCCTGAAATTCGAACACAGAAACAAACACACACCTCCCGACGAATTTGTGGGTTTGACGCCAGGGGACCGGCCATCCCGAGACCGACCAGCCATAAGCCTTTCGAGACTTTATATGAAAACCATATAGAAACAAAGAACGCAACAAAAGCAGCCACTCGACGAAAAGAAAGGTCGATAGTGGGGGTATATCCGGTAGAGTCCCGTAAATATCGTTGACACGAGCTAACCGTATCTTCACGATCCAGTAGCCATGCTACCAGGGTCAACAGTGTCGAAGGAAATCAGGCCGTTGAAATCAGTCTGATTGCTAGTCGCATGTTGGCTCTGTAATCCGTGCATTCCGAAGTCGAATCCAGAACTGTCCAATCCACCCGGAGACGACATGCCTAGGTTAAGGTTTTGCTTGGAGTACATCTCACTCAACATTGTACCATCGTCCGAAAAGGTGGAAGGGTGTTCGCTTCCTAGAGCCAACATGTCTGGGGTCGGGCCATGATGGATCGTCGAGAGGGGTGGTGACTGGTCCGCAATCAGAGGGTCAGCTGGGCCAACGGTCGAGACTGGGGATGCTGTCTGCATCATCATCTTCGAGTGATCCACCATGGGGGACGGAGACATAAATCCGAGGTTATATTGAGGGCCCATGTTAGTAACAAGAGACATCGGCTCCGACGTAGGCCCTTGTGCAAAGAACGAAGGGCTGGCAAATTCCGAAGTTGAAGCTGTTGTGGTAGCAGACATTGGGTACGAGCGGAAATCCATTCCGTAAGCACCTGACGTATCGATACGCAGATTTGGTGCTAGCGGTTGAGCAGACTGAGGAACGGGAGCGAAGATGTTGGGGTCGGACGTGAATGGAGTCGATGGTTGCTGCATGTGGAACGACGGCATAGGGTTCTGCATAGCAGAGAAGTCAACGGCAACCGGTACGGACCGACTGCGTTGGCGCTTGTGTCCGCGACCAGCTTGCAGATGTATTGGGAAATGGCTCTCCTGATACATGCCCATGAAGTTCTGAGCCACGTGGTTCGGCTGCGAGGCAGGGCGGTTGATAACAGGAGGCGACATGGGAGCGGACATTGGATAGTTGTTGAAAGCCAGACGGTTCTGGAACGATTCCAGGGACACAAGTTTCGCCAGCTGAACGCTCAGGACTTTGGGATGACCTCCGAGGTGGTGAACCAAGATCTGGCTAGCCTGCTGATCTTCCGTGAAGTCACCGCACTGATAAAAACCGCCAGAGTTCGACGAGTCCATATAAAACAGAGGAGGTCGGTTCAATTCGACGATAAGACCACCAGGCCGTGGTGGGGTGCCGTTAGCACTAGGTGTTTGGTCGCCGGATTCAAGCGTGATGTTTTTGATATGGGAAAAGGGGTATTCGATTTTGTACCCCGCAGAATCGTTGTTGATATAGTAGGTCATACTGGCCTTCTCCGGAGAGTAGAAAATAACCAGATCCATCGCATTTTGTCCAACCCGGCGCCAGCTGCCAATGCTCAGAGAGCGGCAGGTAAAGTGATGAATGACTGTAATTCTGTCAGTAATCCCGGGGGCAGACAAAGGGAGTAACTATAGCACAACATACCGATCTTGCCAGAATGCGCAGACTCACTGTTATACGCTCCAGCAGTACCGTATCCTCCCAGACCGCTCGTGCGACCAAATAGATCTCTGGTGCCTGGTTTGTTCGGATCAAATTGCATGGCCAGGTACTGGCGCATTGATTCTGGGATCGAATCGCAGTCTTCGCCAGTCTCGATGCTCTTTTTCGCGATCATCTTGATCTTGGCTCGTCTATCACAAATAATCAGTCCTCAATCCTCAGAGCGCATGCCACGATAACTATCCCATGATCCTACCTGTTTTGAAACCAGATCTGCACCGACCGCTCTGTCATGTTGATCTCCTGTGCTATCCTTTCACGGACAGCCGCAGTCGGAGTAGGGTTTTTGTTGAACTCAAGCTCGAGAGTGACCAACTGGTCCTGGGTGGCTCGCTGGCGTTTCTGGTTCTTCTGCTGTTGCGTCAGGGTGCTCTTTCGCGCCGGACGACGAGAGCCTGACTGTGATGCAGGGGCGGTCGAACTGGTGTTCGATGGCGAGGGGGTGGAGGCCGTAGGCGTCGTGGTTGCCGACGTCGACGACGACGGGGCTGGGGTGTCTGTCGAAGACATATTTCAGGATAGATGGAGATGTATATAAAGAAGAACCCGGGGTTGATGATCAGAAGGAAGCGCTATCCGGGTGATTGACGGAAAGCGTGAATCGGTAAGAGGCCAATTCGTCTGTCTCGAAGCCGCCTCAAGCGCGCGAGAAAGACGGTCAAAGGAATGGAAGCCCTGCTCCGCGTCCGAGCGACGCGAGTTCGTCCGGTTGTCTTTTTTGCTGTGTCTGCTGGAGCGAGATGTCGTGCTGACGGGCGTGGATGGGCGACGAAGGAAGAAGCTGACCTAGGCAGCTGGGGTCTAGAAGACGGGGCCGTGAGGGCGAGTTGAGTCGGGAATGACTGAACTGGGCTGGCACGAAGTGAGTGAGTGGTGACAGTAGTAGTTGTTGTATAGTTGAGTAGTAAAAGCTGGTCAGGCCAAGATGAACGGTAGAGACCGATCGGATGAATCGAAGAGAGCCGAAAGAGCGGTATGGACGCCGTAAAAGAGTGAACGGACAATCCGTGAGGCAGGAAAAGAGAAAGAAACGAAAGAAACGGGGGAAAGATGGACAGCAGACAGGGTCGGAGATGACGTTGGAGGAGATGAAAGATTGGAGGAAGAAAAGGGAAGAGGGAAGGCGAAGAGAGGGAGGAGATCGTGAGGGACTGACTGGACTGGACTGAATCGCCCGGCTGGGCAGCGAGGAGAGAGAGGCACACACAGAGAGAGTGAGAGAGCGCGCGACAGGGCCCAGCGGGCCGGGAGTGGTGGGTGCTGGACGGGTTCCTGAGCCCGGCGGTTGGTGGGCGGCCTTGTCTGGTGCCTGTATCGACAGTTCACTTACCAATAATACCGTACCGTCCTGTCTGGTTCCTGGCTGTCTCCTGCCCGGGCTGGTGGACCGTGCGAGCCTGAGACCGCCTTTGCGGATCCTGCGGAGGGCGGTCAGGGTCAGCGCTGCCGAGCAGGATGGTGTTCAATATCATTGTTATGTTACCAGCTGGTGAAATAGCAGCAACACACACTGGATGGCCAACACTGCCTGTTCTAATTACCATACCGTACTGTATCTGCCCTCGAACTTGACTTACCTAGGCACGGCGCGTGGCTCAGGGACTCCCTCGCCCACATGCCTGTCAGAGTCCTACTGTCGGGCCAATCAACGCTGGGGGACTCTCTTCTGTGCCGGTCCAAGCTCCCACGGCATCACCCCATCGCTGATGGATCCTGTTCTGTTCTCTAGTACGGAGTATCAGAAGATCGTGGTGCAGTAGTCACAACTGCCAGCCTCGTCATACAGAAAGTGCATAATCCCCATCAGGTAAATAGAAACCTCATATCATGCCCAGCGGGCTGCTTTACTCTCAAAGCCTCGTGCGGAAAGTATCGTATTGGTCCAGCACGGGTCAGCCACACTCGGCCTCGGTATCACTGTTACGAGAATACGAAAACCGTCACCAACCCACGGCTGAGGAACTGAGGACTGAGGCACACGTTCTGGCTCCGCTGTGCTTCTTGCTGTTCCTGCATCGCAAGGACAACATTTGATTGGGCATGAGAGCTACAATTACCAATGGAACACGCGCTGCAGATGAGGTTGACCACGTCGATACTGCCAGGGACACAGAGTGGTGCCACGGCATAGCAAGCATTCTAGAGTGCTCTGTACTCCGTAAAGCATCGGGTGGATGGTCGATCTCCAATGCAGGGTGAGAACGATCTAGGGTGTACCCGTCCCGTTGGCCTCGCTGGCTTGCGACTGGGTGCATCGCTGCGAACTGGAAAACGCCCTCGCTCATGACCTGTCAGCACAGAAGTCATGTTTCGCTCGGGGAATCATAGCCGGCAATTCTGGATATCCAGCATGGTATATCTATCAGTCCTTCCTTTCATCAACTAGTTAGTAGGGAAGGACGGCAATGACGGTAGTCTAGCACCCTTCTTGCCACCAGCAAGGGGAGACGCTCGTGTCACACTCCCAGAAAGACTATTACTCCCTACCGTTCGCATAGACTCGTTCCCTCAACAGTAATGCTTCCATGGAGGCTCTCGGACATCGAACAGAAACCAGCTTGGCGCTGTGCGGGACGTTCTTCATCGGGATCCTGTTCTTGTTGCACTGGTCTGCCGCCAACATGCGCTGGTAGAAGACGATCATACTGGATAAGGCGCGGCCTATGCACTGGTGGACGCCCTCGAGCATCCAGGGCCATGATGAGCCAACTGACTGCCCAACAAAGAACAGGTTGTCGCGTGCAAAGTTTCACATCCGCCTCCGTGGGCAAGGGATCATCCAGATCACCTGTGCGGTACATAAGCTTTGTCAAGGGTGCATTTCTTTTGTATCAGAAAGCCAATCGCGTAACACGGGTGCAAGCCAATGTTTACACCACACTTTCTTCCTCTCTGTGCAACAGTGTGAACCTTCGGGAAGTAGAAGACTGGCACCATCCGACAAGGGTTCCCCGGCCAGTCTCGACCACATCTATCCTTGGATTCTAGCGGGGACCCGTGACCGGGAGAGACGACCGGGATCAACAGAAACTGCCAAGGTTGGCCCCTGAAACGTGCAACAGGTTTCGACGGCGTCTGACGGGAGTGCGCGTCCGGTGTTTTTCTGGGCGTGCAGAAGCCCGCGCCGGTGCAGAGTGGGGGATGCCCACTTGGCGGCGGCCACTTCAGGTCTAGCGTCAGGTACCGGCGGATCGCTCGTCTTCGGAGTCGCCCTCATTGGGCGCTCCGTTCTGACAGCTGGAGATGCACGATGCAGACGCCTCAAAGCCTGGATGGGACAGATCGAGTCCACTGTTCAGAAACACGGCAGCCTATCCACGGTTCGAGACGATCTGCTCGCGCAAACAGGCCCTGCTGCGAAAGTTTGCGCACAAATATAGAACCACCTGACCCGATCGCAGTTGACTACCCAGGAAAGATCCAACGTCCGAGGAGAATGCGCGCTCGCTTCCAGAACAACACCAGCATGCCAAAAACCAAGAGGAACCAGACAGGTGGGATGCAAGGCCAGTTCTGCCCCGCAGAGCCGTCTTGACGCGGAGTTCTCTGGCAGTTCCGGGACAAACGGCCAACCTGGAATTGGTAGGCTAGTCAAGCCCAGAGCGGGAAGACTCAAGAAGCTAAAGTTACTAAGGCGCTTCGATCGATTTGTGTGAGAGATCCGCTGCGTATGGGATAGACCGGAAGAAGTCCGCAAAGCATGGAGGGCTGACAAGGGTGCCACCCAGTTTGGAGCAGCGCCATCCGCGCTTCAAGAGATCTTCTGCGCTGGGTAAATGTCGGAATTCGGGATCTGCCTCGTCGTCAGTGAGGTCCAGCCAACCCACTCGAAAGTTGGAAGCAAACATGACCCTCGGAACATGTCACTGGTTTGGCTGGAAGCAAACGTACACCCAGTTGCGCGTGCTCTTGAGGTAGGAAATGGTGTCTCCGCACCAGTAAAACGTAACGCTCAAGTTCTGAGCCGTTAAGCATGCTGCTAGGGGCATGTTTGTTCACCAAGGCATACTGCAGAGATGCCATCTCGCCAACGCACTTCTGGCCCTCCTATCTTGAATCAATTGGAGATGCTCACTCATGAGTCTCAAGTTCTCTGATAGATTGGCATCCTGCAATTGTCTCTCTGAAGTTGGTCAGTAGGGAGCTTACTCAGCTTCCAGATCCGCTCGCATTGTTGCGACTGACTGGCGCTGCTGGGAAAATTTCGCTGTGGTTATTCGGAAACCTGGGCTCTGGAAACGAGAAAAATGGCCCGAGAAAGAACTTTCCTCTCGATCATGGAGCTGCGAGGTTAAATACTGACAACTTCGACCTTTACCAGAACCTCAAGGGGTTCAACTTCAATGCAACGCTAGCAGGCGTTGCTACTAGATTGCGAACTATTGTATTTATTCTTAGTTCCCGAATTATTGGCACGGTGCACTGATGGTGTTCAAAGACAACACGGCACGTAGCCATTATAGACATATTACACTGGCATGTCCGTTTCGACTCAGTTATGCAGTTAGTCGACGCCCAGAATAGTATCTTCTAACGACAGGGAGCCGCCCGTTGCTTCTGAAGTTTCGAAATCGACAACTGATCGTTTATGCTTTGGAAACTGGCAAGTTCGCCATCCAGTTTTGGTTTGGGAGACGTGGTATTCTGTTTGCTGTTTTAGGCTATAATGACGGCAACTAATATCATGGGACCTATGGCATCAGTCACCATATGTGCTCTATGGTATTAACTACTCCGTATCCGATGCTGGATATTGGCCGAGGCTATCAGTGCTCTCTCCTGAATGTCCCTTTTTCTTGTTCGATTTCCTCTCATTCTTATATCACGTGTTAAACTTCTGGACGAGGATACCTCTTCGAAGGGGAGAAGAGCACCGAAGATTTGAAGCATGTCCCAGAGTCCAGAATTGTTACCGACCCCAGGCATTTTTAAGGGAAAAATTCGGACAAGGTTTCAAAGAGTGCGCAGTATTTGACAAACTTCAACCGCCATGTGCGATGCTAAGCAGATCGTGCGACTGTTTGGTTGTGTGCGGGGTAAGATCGACATTTCAACGTTTGGTTCGCGACCACACTCGGTATATTATTAGATAAAAGGTTAGTAGCGCTGCCACGAGCAGCATAGTTCGTTGCATGGTCTATGCGTGACGGCACACTTCGTACTCTGCATTAAAAGCGGAATTGAATTCGATATTTGAATCGTATCTATTGACTGACCATTCGTTAACGAATCACGGCAGCTTGCTTTCTTAGATGCGATCTCCCACTGCCAACCTTCTACTCCGTATGGGTTTCACATATCGCTAGCCCATATGCTACATATAAGGCGCCAAGACTGGTAGCCACAGCCCCTGACAAGCATGAACCGTTATTGAATTGATCAGTAGTTTTCGCTGTTATAGATGGTTGGATAAAAGATTGCGGTTTGGAGTAGGCTTGTTTCACTCGCCAAACATGATCATCCAATGGCTATTTGATGTAGCAGGGCGTTTTTAATTGACGTCCTCGTTGACTTGTCCATTACGGCTATGCAAAGAATAATACTACTTTACGTGGGACTTCGGTGAGATCTGGCACAAGGCCCAGATGACACAGCCCATCTACTCAGCGTCAGATGAGTCTCACCACCGCCTACTAACGCTGCTAGGTTCTGTACTCAGCCCCAAATCTGTAACGAGCTCCCGTAAATGTGCAGCAGGAGCCGTGGCGATGGTTTACCTGGCGCTCTATGAAGTGCATCTTACTTTGTACACCAAAACTCCCAGGCTTACATTAATAACTGTGTACGATAATTGCTCTAAAAGAGGCAAGGGATTATGCCTAGTGTATATGATGCTGCGAGACTACTAACGCACTGGAGACGGGAAGCCTATGTAAAGCTCCATTCCTGAGATAAGTATTATATCGTTTAATTTTGCGATTGTAACTTGGTAGGGGGAGGGACAACGAAGTTTGTAATTGCATCTGAGATTCTATCTTTCCACAGCACGGAGTATTAGTTAGCTATTCCGTCAGCAGACGGAGCGCCCTCTGCTAGGATACTCAAACAAGGAGATCTGGTGGTGAAATTCCCCAGGGTGGAGTCGTTTGGGATGCTCCTACGGAGTAGAATAGTTAATACAACTCGACGATCATATACGCAGTTGGTATGATCCTAGAGAGAATCGTGGTCAATAAAGGTCGCGGTAGGGAGTACTTTGTCCAGCTCTCTTCTTCTTTCCTACTCTCCGGGACCTTTGGCTTATAACAGTGTCTCTGTTGGGCTCCTAACTTGAATCGTTTTCATATCCGTTCCTGCTGTTGAATTCTCTATCCCAGCAGCAGAAAAAAAGTTGGAATAATTGCGCTGTCCTTATTATTATCTGTCGACTCTAGTTTCTGCTAGTTTCTGCTCAACAAGTAAGTTCTTCGAATGCGCGATCGGATCGCGCATCTCCACGGCGATGGCTAACAAGGTGTGGCGGCAGCAGCTTGGCACGGTCTGACGTCGAGCAAGTCTCACTGGCCGCCCTGATCCGCGCAAAAAAAGGTTCCCGTGCGCCGCAGGACCTAGAACTATGTTCTCCAACAACGATGTCAGCGAAGCAGTGGTAGAGTCACCCATCATGTCGACGTCTACTTCCTATCCTAAATACGAATCCTCCTTTCTTCCGCTGTCGCCTGATCCGGAGCGAGAAATCGTGTCCACTCGCGGCCAGCATCTGCCAGGCATTTTGCGACGAGTCTCAGTGTCGAGCTCGCAGCAACCGCCAACGTCGCCATTTTCCCACGATGGTGCAGCCGCCGCTGCAATCGGCGAGTTCGATAGCAGACTCGCTGACTTGGAAGGACATGCAGCTAGAAATTCCGATATTGAGACGGGAAACTGGGTGAGGGACGTTCGGATGCTGTCGCACAGGACGCCTGGAGATGCTTCTTCTGAACTGCTACCCCCAGATGGAGAGGCCGTCCAGCCGATCAAGCGCAGTGCGAGATTGATTGGGAACATAGGGCCGCGGTATCCATGGTATGTTTTATGTGTTTTATGTGTTTTGTGGTTTCTTGTGCCTGTGAGATGCGGTTCACTGCGTCGCATGGCTCAAGCAGTTTTACCTCTCCAGCGCCCTTGAATCTCGCTAACGATGGTGATTGTTAGGGAAACCTTTTACACGCCCCCCGAGAAATTAAAGAAGCTTCGTACACCGGTGTATGTCCTCTAGATCAGGCTCTTATCTTATCGTTGCATAGGAACCAGCTGACGTTCGCGCTAGTCGGAATTACTACGAGCGAATGAACTTCCTGATCACTCGATACCTTTACATTGATCGAATGCTGAGCTCGTCAATCGCACAAGAACTGATCGAGGATTATGAGCAGAAGCATAATAAAACCAGAAATCGTCTTCAGACTATTGCTGAAGAAACACCGGGCACCCCCCGGCCTGTTTCTCCCCCCGATTCGCGGCTAGGTTCCCGGGAAGCGTCATCGAGCGAAGCATCGGAGACCAACGGTGATGGCAGGGCAGGTGGTGCTAGCTTCGATCAGTCCGCCAGCGAAGAGACTCCTCTGTTGTCTTCACGCCCTGACGAGCATGCTCACCCAACGGCCGGTGTGAGAGGAGGACCCGTTGAAAGCACGGATCGCATTGTCATTCTTGCTATCTACGTCAATCTGATAGCGAATGTCCTTCTGCTAGCCTCGAAAGTCGTCATCACACTCATGACGAGCTCTGTTTCTGTTCTTGCGAGTTTGGTAGATGCGTCGCTGGACTTCTTGAGTACGGCAATCGTATGGTTCACGACCAGACTCACAGCAAGGCGTGATCGCTACCGTTATCCCGTTGGCCGCAACCGTCTTGAACCTATTGGTGTGCTTATTTTCGCGACAATCATGATCACTTCTTTCTTCCAAGTTGGAATTCTCTCCGTGGAGAAACTGGCATCGACTGATCACTCGGTTGTCAAACTTGGAGTTCCTGCCATCGCCATCATGGGGAGTACCGTGGCCGTCAAGTTGCTCTGCTGGGTGTGGTGCCGGAATATCAATAACTCGAATGTTCAAGCCCTGGCACAGGATGCCATGACTGATGTCATTTTCAACATTTTCAGTATCATTTTCCCATTGAGTAAGCCATATCCCTGCGCAATCCCCTACTAAACTTAACTGCACTGGACACAGCTAATACCTTACAGTTGGCACTTTCACAAACACATGGTGGCTTGATCCCCTGGGTGGTCTCTTTCTCTCTCTATATATCATGATCAATTGGGGCAAGACCGCAAAGGAGCACGTTCATCATCTGACAGGCGCTGCCGCCAGTTCAGATGACCGCAGTGTCCTCCTCTACCTGGTTATGCGCTTCGCGGAGAGTATCAAATGGATCCAGGGTCTGGAGGCCTATCACTCGGGAGACAAACTCAACGTTGAAGTTGATATCGTTATGGATGGCAACACCAACCTGCACGACAGCCACGACACTGGCGAGAGTCTGCAATACATGATCGAGAGCATCCCGACGGTTGATCGCGCCTTCGTCCACCTGGATTATGCTTATTATAACCTCCCTACTCATTTTGAGCGTGAAGCTCGATGAGTGATATAGGAGGCGTAATCTCTATATCCATAAACCGCACCATGAAGTTCGTCCGTGTGATAGCAGAACAATAGTACTTTTTGGATACGGGAGCAAGTGTGCCGAGCGAGAAGCAAATGGTGTTTCCTGCTATCATCAATATATAGATTCATCGGATTCGCGATTCCGCTGTTTATACACCTTTTCTGGTTGTCTTGGGTTGGGATTGTTTGGTTTATCAGGCTTTGGGAGGAGTTTTGGTTCTCTGTATTAGATATCCCCTACGAAACCACGGATATCCCGTGGTAAATCGATATCCATAGAAAAGTCGCAATATCAGATAATGTTCAAAATCTAGAAGACAAAAGTCGATTTCCATCTACCTGAAACAAAAATGGGTGTTGGCACAAATAAAATACAGGAGTTCCCTAGTTTAATACGACGATATATCTACGGCCAGCGGCAAGCACCAGCGACGCAACTATTCCTGATGTGGAAATATCCGTTCCGCACAAGCTCGAGATGTCCGGTTAGGACAGCTGTACCCCGGACATTTGGTTTAGCAGTCTCTTCAGTCAATCAAGCAGGGACCTAGCGAAACCAAGTCCACTATCCTCCATTTCTCGACCATCCCAACATACCCCAAACGACCTTTGCTCGCGCACCAAACCCCTACCGCGGAGCATCTCTTCTTGCACGGGTGCCCTCCGCACAGCCATCTACGACGATGGCCGCTGCAGCAGTGCAGTCCATAAGCTCATTGCTGCAACGAGCAACGATCGAGGACCACGAAGAAGTGCTGAAAACATGTAATGCGGCACTGAAGAAATCCAAGAATGACACGCAAGCGCAGCATGTTAAGGTGGTGGCGCTGTTGAATCTCGATCGCTACGATGATGCACTACGGGTCATTGAAGAGGGAGGGGATGCGCTGAAGAAGAGGGCTGCGTTGGAATATGCCTATGCGCTTTACAAGTCGGGGAAGCTGGGTGAGGCTGTGGATGTTGCGGCGAAGTCGGGTGCGGGGAGAGGGGCAAAGCATGTCGAAGCGCAGGCGGTATGTATTGCATCTCTTTTTGGGTTGGGGGGTTTTTATATTCGGATTGTGGATGGTGCGGTGTGGTATGGTCTTGAGGGGTTGGTTTTGCTGATGGGTGATTCGATCTAGTCATATCGCGCCGAGGATTTCGTTCGGACTGCTGCGCTCTATGAGGGACTTGCTCGCGATACGGAGTCGTTGGGCAATGAAGAGAATGATCTGCGTATCAATTCATGGGCTACGGATGCTCAGTTACAATGGAAGCGACAGACGGATGCTGTGCGCCATAAGAGACCGACGAGGGAGGATTTAGAGTCGTTCGAGACGGTCTACAATGCGGCGTGTGGTAGCTTGGCGAGGGGAGACCTCAAGGAAGGCGCGGTTTTGCTGAACAGATCAAAAGGTCAGCAAATCAAAAACTCGAGAGAGTGGAATGGTCATACTGAGAGAACAAACAGAGCTGTGCAAGACTACGGAGGATTTGAGCCCGGAGGATAAGGCTGCGGAGTTGCTCCCTATCTCTGTCCAGCAACTTTACGTTTTGATCCGACAAGGAAAGCTGGACGAGGCGGAGGAGCTGATCAAGGAGATTTCCGTCAATGAGTACGTGGGGCCGAATCACAGAGTCTGCTCGTGAGGGAAGCTAATTTGACTCCAGGATCTCCGAATTATCTACGAAGAAGATCGCCCAGAACAACATAATCCTAGCTGGCCGGACACATGAAAACCCTTTCCTCCTCTACAAGGCTTTCCACGAGACGCCATCTTCGACAGATAGCGATAAGCTATTTGATTTCCAGAATAAGGCTATGACAGCAAACTCATATGCTGCAGAACTACTAGTGCAGAAATATGAAGGAGTGATCCGATCTACGTCAAAGACTCTTTCTCAGCATCCCACACCCTCTGTCTCCGGAGATGTGAACCTTCTCTCGGTGTACAATGCGGCAGCCCACGCGCGGGAACAGGTTGGTCAGAAAGGCCTGAAGAAGGTCGTACCTCTACTCGAGAACCGACCTAAGGACATCGGGCTTGTGCTCACCGTGGTCCAACTCTATGTGACCGTCGGTAACATCACGGCTGCTATTGGCACATTGGAGAGTCTACTACGGAGACTCGATGAGTCGATCTCAGAAGACGACCAAGATGCAAGATTCAGTCCAGGTCTCCTAAGCGTGCTAATCGCTCTGTACAAGCGTGAAGGCCGCAGGGTCCAGATCAGAGCAGAACTCGCCAAAGCCGCAGCTCACTGGCGTCAGCGACCAAACGCACCCGCTACTCTTCTCCGTGCCGCAGGCGCGTCTCTTCTGCATTCCTCAGACCCCTCAGACCTCTCACAAGCTGCCGTACTATTCAGCAGCCTTCGCCAGCAGAACCCATCTGATCGATTCGCTCTAGCAGGCTACGCTGCCTCACACGCGACTCTTGACCCATCCAAGGTCGAAGCTGAAATCGAGAAACTGCCCTCCGTGCAGGATCTCGTATCAGATGTCGACATCACAGCTTTGGAACAAGCCGGTGTGCCGCAGTCCTTTTTGAGCGTTGCAGCCGCGGCCGCTGCATTCGCTGGTGCGAGAAAGAGACCCGCAAGCGACAAAGAGGGCGCAGCGAAGAAGCGTGTGCGCAAATCCCGTCTTCCCAAAGACTATGACCCGAATAAGACGGCTGACCCAGAGCGATGGTTGCCGCTTCGTGACCGCTCGACGTATCGACCTAAGGGCAAGAAGGGTAAGCAGAGAGCAGCTGAGAGAACGCAGGGCGGTGTCGTCAATGAGAAGGCAGAGGAAGCCGCACAGCAGCAGAGATCGCAGACGCCTAGTGGTGGTGGCGGCGGCGCAAGTTCGAAGAAGAAGAAGAAAGGAAAGAGGTAGTCTAGATGCTTTCTTATGGATGATCGAGGGAATGACCTTATCATGTTGCATTATCACGGCTAGAGACTCACGGTTTAAAAAGCCTGAATTATATCTAAAATTGAGGCTGAAATTGCTAGCCTCCGAAATGAGCTTAAAATAGGAGTCCATGTTAACTATCTGATGTAAGAAGCTCTGTAGCAAGTAAACATATTCCGTCGGCGTATCAAAATCTATGTCTTCAATCACGTGTCGTAAATGATGTTTAGTAAATAGTTATATTGACATGACCGCCGTTTCACTATATTCAATCTGAATACTATCTAAAACCCATAGCCAGAACAGAAGCCACGGCCACATAACTCCAATGGAAAAGATACCCAGTAAGCCAAATCCCTTAACCAAGAGGCGTCCGAATCGTCCCGCACTGCCTATCATACTGCTCAAAGACCATTCTGGACGTCTTCAGATCCCTAAGTGCGTCCTGCACACTCGTCTTCACTGGCTTTCCATCTACGACCGTGGCGTAGAGCGCTTTCAGTTCTTCCATATACAACTCTTCACCAGGACCACTACTCATGACTTCTCTCTTTCTCACTTGTCCATCACCATCCGGGACTTGATCCACAATGACCTGCACTAAACCCGGCGATTTGTACTCGATGCTCACAGTCTTGTTTGTCCCATGGACGACGAGACCCGCATCTTGTCTCGGGATAGCATCCACCCCGGACTCATACACCACGGGGAATATATGCTCTTGGCTATCGTGATAGTAGAGTGAAGCTGAATAGAATGGGTCGTTGACAGTAACCCCCACGACGGCATCGGGCAGACCGAATAACTCCCGTATCAGAGACAGATCATGCCATCCTAAGGAGCTTAAGAATCGACACATCGAGATCCGTTCCGGGGTGACTTCTTGGTAGATAAATGTCTCTTGGAGTAAGGTATGGAAGAGTTCCGCTGCTTCTTTCTCGGAGGGAGGGTTCGGACCCGTCACAAGAGTAGATGGGGGTGAGGACGATGATAACGCCCCTTGAGCATGCACCCGTCCTACGAAATCCCAACATCGAACATACATGATCCGCTCGATGCTCGAAACCTCCTTCTTGAACGCTTCCACGAAGCAGGGCGCAAACCGACGCGCATATCCTACAAAGACTTTCTTTCCCTTTCCTGTTTTTATTGCCGTCTGTCTCTCCGCATTGAGAATGCGCTGCGCGCTCTGAATGCTGAAGGTGAGCGGTGTTTCCACGAACACGTGCTTTCCTGCCTGCAGGGCAGCGATGCAGTATGTTTCATGATACTCAGCCGGCGCGAGAACGAAGATGAGATCGAGGTCTGGATCGTGAATGAGCTCTTGCGCGATAGTGGTGGCTTTAGGGATCTTGTGGCGCGCTTGGACGAGGTTTAGGGTTCGGCTGTTGATGTCGCATATGGATGTCACGGCGTATTGGTCATTGAGGGCTTGGAGGGCCGGGATGAAGGTGTTTTGGCCAAGGTTGCCAACCCCGATGATCCCAACGCGGAGAGGAGATTCCGGCATCCTCATCCTGGATTGAACTGGGACCTGGACTGGTCGCGGTGGTTTTTGCGTGGAGTATGTACTCGAGTCCGTTTTTGGAGGTTTCGGTGATAGCGATAACTACTTTGAAGTAGATAGAGCGATTCTAATGAGATCTGGTAGTACCAGTAATAGAAGAAGACACGGTAAAAAGAAAAAAGAATATCAAACCTAGGAACAGCAGATCGTAAAAAATCCTGATGGAAAATGACAATATGACATATCAGCTGCGTCTACTCTCTCTGTATGCTGCGCTGCCTGCCTACCACCTGCTCGCACTCACCCAAGGTACGGTGAAGGCAAAGCCCAAATATGACTCGGTCCCATGATACATGACCAGGACAAAGTAAGTAAAGTAGGAATTCTCCTATACACTCCAAGATTTACATGTTGACTAGCACTGCCTTATTCTCCATTCCCATGAAGGGATCTTGGATGACAGAATCATGGCTGGGGAGGAATATCCAAAAAAATTGCATGCGGCGAGCTTTCACGAAAACGTGGGTGGATGTATTGGAATGCGATGCCGATGCAAGGGGTTACACTGCTCAACGTGACATCAGTGGCTGGTAAAGACCTTTCTGTTGGGATATGCTGTTTAGTTCCCGGACATTTTTATTTTTTCATTTGATTTTTCAATGTATTTCGTCGACAGTCGGAGATAATTAATACTATTTGAAAGATGCTTATTTCTGCTATCGCCTCACGTGTAGAGTCCTGTTGATTATATATTGGCAAAGTGTGGTATATACTTCTCATTTTAAGTATCGAAGCTTATTTGGGCTTTATGTTGGGAATCCAATAAGGATCGCGATTGTACCCAAAAGTATATTTTTCATTGCATTCCGATAAGAAATGTCGATAAGGTGATAGAGAGTGTACTTGTGAGTACTTAGACTTGGTGTCTATGGATTCTAAAATTAACACTTCGTATGCTGCGCACAAGCAAGTGAGCACATATCGTAAGTTTCCATACCATTCACATTGAAATAGTATACTTAAATCATCGATTCGTGGTGTTCTATAACCAGTGATAGGTTAGTTATCGCATAGAGAAGATATCCATTGTTTTGTTAGAGTAGGAGCTAATCCATCAAAGTGGAATTGCAATTAAATCGATTCGAGAATATTAGTGAATGATCTACTCCATATAGAGCAAAGCAATCAACTCGCGACCGCGTGTTGGAAAAATGATTCTGCCTGAGACCCAAAGATGGCGGGGCTTGATGATCCATGGTCGGTTGCATCGACCGGCTGATGATGGTCATGTGGGGAGGGCTTCGCTTTGGGACTAGGAAGAACGTGGCGGTGCGAATATAACCTGATCTTCTGGGCAGCCTTGACTAAATAGTGCTCTAGTAGATATCGGGCCTGGATTTATATGAGCAAGCGGAGAGCGCCAGAAACCTTCGCTACTTTCCATGGGTCATCGTCCGAAACCGACCCAATGGAGTAACATATTATTTCTCCTAGATTTTCGGACCGGACGAAAGCTGGCTTCCTCTGATATTGTCGAGCTGGTCTCTCTGAATTTGGGTCCTGTTTTCTTTTTTTCTGAAAGATTCCAAGACTAAATCGCTGGCTAAAAGAGCGTCTGCTTTTCCTAGAATAGATAGATGCGTCGCGCTTGAGATGCAGCTTTCTGTAGTAATGATAACATCACAAAGCTGTCATTCAGCCGTTAAGTGACTGTCTCTTCGACTTGAAAAGCCTGGACTATAGATTACTGTAACCGATATGCGTTGGAACGCAGTGGCTGTGTCCGAGATACCTTCTGGAATAGATGAGGAGGATCGTATGAGCATCTGTTTCGTCAGGCGAAAGTTAGGAAACCCGTGGGGTACACTTTTTGCAGGCAAGGCTGAGGGTCCCGCTTTCCTCCGTCATCACATCTCATCAGCCACAATCTCTATTATTTCTTGGTCTTGCTCTGTTGTTGAAACACTTGTCCTTTGTAAAATCACCGTACCCCTATTCGTATAAGTTATTGTCATATCTCTTACCTTATATATACACATTCATTGTTGATTTGGAAGTCAAGAAATCAAAGAGAACATGGGTGTAAGACAATTCCTTTCCCTGTCCCCGTGCCCCGCGCCGATGCCCCGCGTCAACAATCCCTTTGCGAGGCGCAAATTTCCCAGACAGGCAGATATAGATATTCGGGGAAGAATAGATTGGACCCATCCACTGACATAGACCATCAGTTTGCCTCGAAGATTGCAGGTAGCCAGGCAGCTGGTGCCTCCACAGGCGTTTATGGAGGGGCGCCGCCATCTGGATACACGGGCGGCCCGCCTCCGGCCTCTCTCCAAGCAGGCCCGGGTCCTGGAGGATATGTGAGTGTTCTTTGCCATTCCCATTTGAATAATACTGGCGAGATAAAGCTGGGTACAACCCCATTGTGCATCGTCTGCATCTGTGATCGTACTGAGACGAGAGAGAACTGACTCGTTTGGGTTGCACAGCCCGGTCAACAGCAGCAGCAGAGCCAGTATCAGGCATACCCGGGCTCATCTCAGCCCTCAGCCCAGCAGTATGGCCAAGGCCCACCCAGCAGTTCGGTAAGCAAACTCTCCTTAGCTAGTGCCTTCAAATATGTTACCTGCAAACCTCGGGGAACACACGCAACACAGGATTACGTGCCTCCTTTCGTCCCATCTTGTGCATCTTTGTTTCTTTCATCCGATCTTTCGTCTTTCACCTCCGGACTTCTGGATATACTGTGTGCGCCCCTGCAAGTATGAGTCGGCCGTATAATCAGTCGCCGTACCCTGGACAGGGCCATCCTGCCGCCCCTCCATATCCGACGTCATCTCCACACCAGCAATACCAGGCATACAACTCTCCAGCAGCTTCGAGACCAGGAGCAGCACCATCGCCTTCTTCATATCAGCCTCCATATCCTCAACAACAGCCGTCATATGGTTCATACCCAGCTTACAATCCTCCTCCGCAGAATTACTCTAGGCCTCCACCGCCGCCACCGCAGCAATATGGTTCCCCGGCACAGCAACCATATGGACAGCAGCCCCAGTCACCTTATGTACATTGGAACACCCACCGTTAACCTATGCACAAGAGTAACTTCTCAAACTAACCTTGAATTCCAATCTTTTAGGGACAGCCACACAGTCCTTATCCACCCCAAGGAGCTGCCGGTGGTCCAGGTTATGGACCAGGTGCCCAGAGCGGTCCTCCCGGCGGCTCTCGCCCCGCAACACAGCATGAGGTGTCGGCTTATAAACAGCTTCTAATCGGCACCATTCAAGAGAAGCAACTTCAACCTTTGTGGCCTCCGGACAGACTTGAAGGTCTACTTCAGTCGCTCGCAAAAGATGCGCCAGGAAAGATCGACTTCCTTTCGAAAGCATGGAGAGTATCCTCGGAGATTGCTATAGACTTTCTCAAATTGTCTCTTTTTGATATAATCCTCTATGTTGACGACAGTGGATCGATCATGTTTGAAGAAGAAGGAGCTCGGTTCAAAGATCTCAAGGATATTCTGGCACTTGTGGCTACTGCTGCATCGCTATTCGACCAAGACGGAATCTCCGTGCGTTTCATGAATTCAATGGTGCAGGGAAATAACATCAATAGCAAGGAAGCTGCAGAAGGGCTCATCTCACAAGTGCGCTTCCAGGGATTGACGCCGATGGGAACCAGTCTGAAACATAAAGTTCTGGACCCGCTGGTGCTTGATGCTGCCAGGCATGGCCAGCTGCAGAAGCCGGTTCTTGTTATCACAATCACGGATGGCCATCCCGCTGGTGAACCTACCAAAACAGTAGTAGACGTTATTCGTCATACAGTTGATGAAGTTTCCAGGACCCGATATGGCCGTGGAGCTGTCTCCTTTGAGTTTGCGCAAGTCGGTTCAGATTTGAGAGCTCGCGAGTTTCTGAGCAAGCTGGATGAAGACCCTAGCATTGGCAATCTTATTGACTGTACATCAAGTGAGTCTCAAGATATTTGGGTCACTGCCGTAGTATACTAATATGACTTAGCTCTTGAGGTCGAGCAAGACGAGATGGCTCGAGCCAATCCTCCGGTCGAGCTTACAAGAGAACTCTGGGTGAGTCAAAGCCAGCAAAGTCCCGCTTCAAAAGGTCATGTTTGACTGCTCACACGTCTATAGTGCGCCAAATTGATGCTGGGCGCAATCGACTCCTCGTACGACACTAAGGACGAGAAAAGTGCTGCTCGTCCCGGAGGTGCCCCTCCTCCAGGTGGCCAGTATGGCGCTTATAACCAGGCGGCATTTAGCCAAAACCAGGCCTATTCGCCCCAGGGTTATGGGCAGCCGCAGTATGGTCAACCGCCATATGGGCAGCCAGGTTACGGACAACAACCTCCTCCAGGACAGGGTGGGTATGGCCAGCCGCCGGCTGCGCAGACTCAGAGAGGATATGGTCAACCGTACGGCGGATATGGCTCTCCGCCGCCCGGACAAGGCCAATATGGACACCCTCCGCCCTATCCTCCCCAGCAGGGAGGATATGGGCAAGCGCCACCTCCCCCGCCCAGATACTAAGGCGATGTTGTATTATTTTTCTGCCTTGCATACCATAGTGTACCTGCTTCTCAGTGCGCCTTTTTTTGTTTTTTTTTTTTTTTT